>JAILXH010032539.1:4228-17495 GCA_023558415.1 Piaractus mesopotamicus
TACCGTCAGACTGTAAAACCTACACACACTGCAGATTCATACTGGATTAAAATCACTCCAGAATCATTACTCTCAGACTGTAAAGAGTACACATTGCAGATTCATACTGGCTTAAAATTAATCTATAATCATTTAAACACAGTACCTCTCCAGGTGAAATTAATCCATCTCGAATAGAGCTTTAAACGCTGCTGTAGGTTTACAGATATGTTCTTAATTTACATGTCGTCTAACCTGAAGTATTCAGTATCATCATTTTTTAAACATCTGGGTGGAGATATACATATATTCACCATTCCAGATTAGACAGTGGACAGAGTAACACTACTTTTAACAAAGCAATTCTAGAGATGGCCAGAAATAACTGTAGGCTACTTTTATCCAGTGACTGCCCACGCTGCACAGCTTGTACATGCATTGCTTTTGTGAGTTTACCATTGATCATGCTATGGTCACCCTGTTCACCCTGGTCTCTCTCTGCCTGTGTCTCCATCATGTCTCTGTGTTGTGTATGTAGCCATGTGCCTGTGCTATGAATCACTTGTGTTTTTGTCCTCTCTGTTGTGTTTTTTTCTCCACGTTTTTTTTTCTCTCCATCGCAGCCCTAAGAATCCACAACCACACTGTCCTGCCTTACCATAACTCTTCCTCTGTGTACACCAATGACTCTGCCTACACTAACATTTCCGTCTCTGTAGGTGAGGATCCCACACTCCTCCACTCTCCCCTAGACACCAGCATACACACACACTGTGCTCCACAGCCAGTCAGAGAACGTTCATGGAAGGACATTTTTAGCCTTTGGGAGCACTCTTTCTACAAAATTCAGTTTTAAACCATTCAACTGCAGTTTAATCTGTCCATGCTGCTCCCATAAATAGATAATTTCTTAGCTACAGTTGCTAGGTTGGGCAAACTTTACAGAACGTTAACCAAAATCTCATTCAACATAACGAGAAACTGACAAGTACCAAAATTGGTAATTGAGTGTGTAATTAATTTCACATTATATTTTACATGATTGTGCACAATGACACTGTTAGGATAGATCAGGTGTAGTTTTTGTTTCTATTTGATTGAAAGGCAAAGCAGGAAGCACACTGACTCCAGCGATTTTGAAGTTGCTAACTGATGTCTCTCCATTACTGACACCGACTTGATCTTTTACAGCTTGAGACAACATATTGTGCTTTCTGTTTTTGCTGTGATGTTGGGGTATGTGGAAAGTATAAAGTGAGAAATATTGAAAAATGTTTGAGAGTAAGTTCACATAGGCTATGATGTTAATGATGTTAACTAGCAGCACTAAAAAAGCTAAACGTTTTACTTTTTTAAGTGGAGAAATTTAATCTAATAGCACAGAGCTTATGAACTGCGTGTAGATAAGTTCAATCAGAGGTAACCAAACCTCCATGTGTTGTGACATCACAAACATAACTTACTGGCAGTTTGGCACCTTACATTCAGGGGTCAAGATTCAGGCCAGAAAAGGTGGATATTCTGGTCTTCTTGGCAAAAAAGTCCTGAACATTAGTTTATAAAAAAAACAATTTCAATTTAAATTGCAGTCACGATATTGGTATATTACAAAAATCGTAAGAAGATATTTTCCCCATATCGTTCCTGCCAACATGCAGTAAAGATTGTCCAACCTTACAGCATTAGCTATGAAAGAATGCATTTGTAGGTGGAACGTGGACAGGTCAATTTAGTTCATGAGATTCAGCTCATAATTCAGCTCAATGCAAATCATAATTCATTTAAGACATTCTGTAATACATTTGGAGAAGGTAATACAAAAAGACAAAATAAACAGAATTTACATTGTGGTTTTTATATTCTGAATTTACTCAGTTGGTTTTCAGTGGGTATTGAATGTCTTTGAAATCAAAACCTTTTAGTTTTTTTAAAGTTTATTTAGTTTATTGCAAATACAGAGGACTGTAATAGTAATATCTAAGAAGGAAACTTTAATATGATTAATTGAGTGTGATAGAATTTTTTAGCAGACATTTTTTAAACATTAGAACTGGGAAAGCTGTAGTTTTTCTTGGACTTACATTGAATCCCTCCGACTGGAGAAAGTTCATTGAAAGAATAATTTAGATATCACCATATCCTGTTGACCAGCATTTCACACCAGCATGTTATACACTTTATCATACTCTATAGATGGATGTTGAACTCTTTCCCATTCTTCATTTTTTCTTTCTTTTCCTTATCCTCATTGATGCTCCATCCCTTTTGTCCTTTAGTCTTTTTACTTCTTGCCTCTTCAATGTTATCTCACCCCTTTGCTCTCTCCCTGCGCCCACACGTGCCACCTACACCAGCCCATTTATCTTCTGTCTTGGTCTATCGCCCTTTGCATGTTTGTTCTTCCTTTTCTTCCTCTCAGCCCATCCATTCATGAGTTGATGCTTGTGTCCTTATGGGTCCCACAGTAATTTGGAACTCCCAGAACTATCTATCCTATGAAAGAAGATGTAGTTGTGGGGTGAATCAGTCTTTGTGCCCACACGGAGATGAGTTAGAAGGTGGAAAACAACTTTGCTATTCACCATTATAAGGCCATACTGGATCATCGCCCAGTTAATATTTTGGATTTCTTATTTTTTTACTTCAGATTAGTGTTTCAATCTGTTTTCACGGTACGACATTCTAGGAACATAACCTGTTATTTACTAAACGTAATGTCTGTTTGTCTTACCCCAAAAGCAGTCATATATATTTCGCGTGTGATGTTTTGCACAGGAGCTACAAGGCTATTGTAGCTAAAAGCTAAAAGCACACTGATCCAATATTCCCCAACAAACACCAACGTTTTAACATATACTGTTCTAAAATAAGGGTAGACAAAGCAATTGAGCAAATGTAAATGGGGAGAATGTTCTAGAACAGTGTAAATGGGGAGAACATTCTGCTACAGTGTGAATTGGGAGAACACTCTTTTACGGTGTGAATGGAGGAGAACACCCTACTCCAGTATGAAATGGGGAGAACACTCTACTACAGTGTGAATAGAGGATAACGCTCTACTAGAGTGCAGATGAGGAGAACACTACTGCAGTGGTAATGTGGAGAACACTCTTCTATGGTGTGAATGGAGATAACTACTACAGTGTGGATGGGGAGAACACTCTTTTACGATGTGAATGGAGCAGAACACCCTTCTCCAGTGTGAGATGGGGAGAACACTCTATTACAGAGTGAATGGAGGAGAACACTCTTTGACACTGTGAAATGGGGAGAACAGTACTACAGTGTGATTAGGGAGAACGCTACTACAGTGTGAAATGGGGAGAACACTACTACATTGTGAGTGGAGGAGAACACTTCTACAGTGTAAAATAGGGAGAACACTACTACAGTGTGAATTGAGGACAACACTACTGCAGTGTGAGTGGAGGAGAACACTCTTCTACAGTGTGAAATGGGGAGAATACTCTTCTACAGTGTGAAGTGGGGAGAACACTCTACTGCAGTGTGAAATGGGGAGAACACTCTTCTACAGTGTGAAATGGGGAGAACACTCTACTGCAGTGTGAAATGGGGAGAACACTCCACTGCAGTGTGAAATGGGAAGAACACTCTACTACAGTGTCAGTGGGAGAGAACATTGTGGAGTCCACCAGCAAATCAATGCACATGGCACACCAGCTCAGCTTTTGGGATTGTTGGTGAATGTTGGGTCATTGTGCTCTGGCCTCAAAAAGTAGTGGAATCTCATATTCCGTATTTTATTAGAGGACTTTTGTGGATGTTGGCTGATCCACAGCATTTAGGGTAAGAGGAAAATTGTGTGAATGTTTCTAAAATGGTGTTGGCAACACATTTAGTTACTTGTGATTAGCTATGAAGTCTGGCTTGCACTGGTTTTGTGTAAGTTTGTACCTAAAACTAAAAGTCTTTACTTAGCACTCAAATCGTTTTATTAAATTCAAATTCGAATGCACCACAAATCCATAAATAATGTCTTAACTAGTAAGAAGTAACTCATGTATTCAACTACAAAAGCTAAAACTGTGGCTTTAACCTGTTTTTGTCTTACAAATGAACTGAATAAAATTAAATCCCTCAAACAGCTTTTTAAAACAATGGTTTTCAACTGAGACAACAGCAGCATCAGTCTAGTCTCTTAAGTGAGACTAATCTGCTGAGTCTCATTAAATTGAATGATGCTTAATGTTTGAAGCTGGAGGTTTGAATCAATGTCATAATTACAACTGAAAATAAAACCACAACACACAGCATTTAGTATTAGCAAGTTGAAAAAAGTGAAGACAGCAAATAACATAGTCTTTCCTAGAAAGGTCTTATTTTTGTCCTCTATGTAGTTCCTGTTGGTTTCAGCGACACTTAATGTTACACTTAATGTTAATGTTGTGGAAGTATATTTAGTAACTGCTAAGCTCAGCGCGGTGCAAAGCATTTTTGGTTTAGTAATGTGTAAATACTTGTGTTATAAGTAGCATATGTTTGAACTTACACACAGCTGGTGCAACCATCCCCTGGTCAGTCATATGACAAGCAGAGAGCCAGCAAACTGTGACGCGAAACAGAAACCCAGTTATTGCTTCGGTCCATTTAAAGGAAATCTAGATGCTCCACCTTAGCCAGATTAATTTGTGCTGGTGCCATGCATTCGCTGGTGTGAAGTGAATCGCCCAAAAATACTCTGAACTGGGTGATGTCATGTTGGCCGTATTTTGGTGAAGGCAAACAGAGCGGGCCTATTTATTAATTTCATAATCTCATAAAGTCAGAGCTGGACTCATAAATCCAGAACTGGACCAGCTTCGATGCCAAACGGCACTCTTTCAGCCCAGCTAGAGCTGATTAACTCCAACCCACCAGCCACCCCCCCAAAAAAAAACGAGATGTTTAATGAGATCGATCTCAGAAATTGCCACAAAGTCTTTTTTATGCAGTGAGTGTAAGGGGTCCTGGGGTCATTTCCAAGAACACAGAAACACTGGCTTTTCACTGTGCAGTAGATTGCTGAGCTTATCTGCTTTAATGTTAATGTGGCTGCTGGTGTTTTGAGTGTTTTCAGGTGTTATAATGTGGTGGATGTTTGTTCTTGTAGATATCGTAGAGGGAGTGGTGAATAAAGGCATTTATCTCAGTGGAGACAGAGGAGCCACTTTTCTCCATTTCGGCAACTACAGAAACTCCTGCATTAGTGACCCCACGCTCTGTGGACCACAGGGTGAGTACAAAACACCCACTCTGCCTCTTGCTTCCGTTCTTTTTCTCTCTCTCTGTGTTCTGCTTGTTTTCTTGCTACCTCTTTTCCTCTGCCTCAGCGTACATTCACATTAGCAGGTGACAGAGCAACAAGTGACCATTCATTCTTAATATGAGTACTCGGTTTGTAGTTGCAGTTTAGCAACAAGCAATAAACAACAGCTGTAGGGCGACAAACAACAACTCAAGCTTTACGCAGATGAAGTGTCACGCAGTGAAGCGACAATCTAAAAGATTGGCTCCAACAGATTCCACGAACTAATCGTAAACACAAGGTTTGAGTTCCCCAACCTTTATTGCCTCAACTTTATGTTCCTACCAGCATTAACTGCCATTTATATTTGAGCAAAACAGCAATACAAAGATACCTAAAATACACAAGATCAGATTTTTTTTTTCTTCTTCCTATTTGTACGCACAGTCACTCTCTCTCTCTATCTCTCTCTTTCTCTCTCTGTATGCTCTTTTTCTAACTCTCTTTCTCTGTCTCCCTCACTCTTTCTACCTCTGACTCACTTTCACTCAGTCATTACCTCTCTTTCTTTCTCTCTACATTTTCTCTCCTCTCTATTTCTGTCTTTTTTCTCTCTTTACCTTTTTTTTAATTTCTCTTCACCTCAGTCTTTCTCACTCACTCTTTACCTCTTACCTTTACGTCTCTCTCTATTTCTTGTTGTATCTCTAGCTTTTATTGTCTCATTGTTCATTGTTTCCCTCTTTCTTCCCTCTTTCTACCTCTCTGTCTATTTTTCCTTTTCTCTCTCTCTAATTATCTTTCGCTCTACCGCTTATTCACCCTGTATTTCTCTTCTCTTTCTCTAACCCTGTTTCTGCCTTCTCTCTTTGTCTCTCTCTACCTCTTATTCTGAATTCTGTATCTCTCTCTACCTGTCTCACTTCCACTCACTTTTTACCTCTCTCTCTCTCTCTCTCTCACACACACACACACACACGCACACACACACACACACACATTTTTGCTTCTTTCCTTTTGATCTCCTGGTTTTATTTTTCTCTTTTATTCTGTGCCTTAATGACAGATTTCCTGTTTACCCCCTTCTCTGCGGGACATTTTCTATAAAAGATCTGATGCAGAAGTGCATGACCTTCTTTGGGCTTCAACAACACAGTTATGGGGCTTGAGTGATTCGATTGATGGGTCATGAATCATTTTCATCTCCATCAAGCCAAAATGGCACAACATGGGCTATTGATACAGAGGCTAGATTTATGACAAATGGAGATTTGTAGCTGTAGAAAGCAGTTGAATTATATCAGATTGCATCAGGAAAAAGGAGAATATTCCTGTGAAGGCTGATGTCATCTGGCAGCCATCTCACATTATATTAGCGTGAATTTCACTCTCAGAAAAAAATGAGAATGGCGTATTCATTTCCATACAGCAGTTTTGCTTGTGCTGTTTGTGTTGAAAGGTCCTGGGTGTAATAAGCAATGACTTCGTTCAGCATCAGACAGGCATTTGCTCTGTAAAGGGTGCTTGACAGTAGCTGTTGGATTATGAAAACCAGATGCGTCTGCCTATATTTTATAAACATTGTTGCACGTATATTGTCCATGGCTATGCAGACATTCATTCAGTCCAACATTTTAATTTTTTATTGATAGCCTCAGGGTTAAAGGCATGTGAACAGCACCATTTCTCTTGGGCACTGACATCAGGCCCAAGAGTGTTCAGTTATCCTTTCCAGACTTTGGTATTTTTACTCGGCCTTCATAACTCAAGTTAATTACACTGTAACTCAAGAATAGCTCATTAATCATCCATTATTTGGCTGTTGTTGCTTGCTGCTGTTTGTCATTGCAGTCCACTGTATGGCTGAATTTGTTTAGAATGGATTACTGTCTTGTGTAATTGCAATTTAATAGCTAATCAGTTTCAGTTACTCTGAAATGCGTCATTTGAAGCTAAAGAAATAAACTTTCAAATTTAAATCTATTTTTAAATCAGATCTACAGAAGCTGCCCTTACATTAAATGTAGTGTAGTCACATATGTTTGATGTCTGAAGTTTGCTCTTTAGTTGCACTTTATCTATGAGGCCAATGTAGCTAGCAAGATATAAATGCACTAATTAGCACTAAAAATGGACGTGTATGTTGCACAGCTAAAATAGAAGTAACTTCTATCTTGTCTGTACTGTTTTCCATTTCTATAGATAACAGTATGTCATACAGTGTCAGAAACCACATAAATCATCTATTGGAGTTTACAAGATTACTTAACAGCTTAACTTCAGATACCAAACACGCCTGCTATTTGTAAAGGCTACACAGGAGTTTCACAGACTGAGGCTGCTGAAGTGAGCTGAACTGAAGAATTCTGAGAGCCTGATGAAATAGTGTGTTTCTCAGAGCAGTATTGAAAAAGTGTATTTCTGTGTGGCAGGTGTGACGTTCTCTTTCTTCTGGAAGAATCAGGAGATGGAGTCACGCTTTGCCGTCTTGTCTGGAGGGAAGATCATATCCAATGGCTTCTCGGTGTACGCAAACCCAGTGGGGGGATACGTGGAGTTCTACACCAGAGGAAACTCCAGACGCTGGAAAGTTCACATTACACCACCAGGTACACACTCACTGAGAGAGAGTGGCAGAGTCAGTAAGTAAGTGGGTGTGTGGAAGAGAGGGAAAGAAGAGGTGACTGCTGAGTGTAAGAGTGAATTGCTGAGTGTAAGAGTGTGTTAAGGAGTCACTGAGTGAGTGAGTGAGTGAGTGAGTGAGTGAGTGAGTGAGAGTGATTGAGTGATTGAGAGGGTGAAAAAGGGAGGTACATATTGTTCGGCCTTTACATTGTTTCAACATTTCAAGGCGAATGGATCAATAGAAATGATAGAATAAGATCTTGTTCCATTAACTTCTTCAGAGTTAGTGATGTTTCTTCCTTCTCCAGTAAAGTTACCTTTTTGGAGTTCTGATACTGACAATATGGTACCTATGTATGACCACAAATCCTGAGACAAACCTGTGTGTGTGTGTGTGTGTGTGTGTGTGTGTGTGTGTGTGTGTATGATTTAATTAAGAAGAAACCTTAGGTATTTGTGAACTGTGGTTATGTGGGTTATATGGGTTGAGTTTGCGGCCCTTATCGGCTCTGTGCTCTCTCAGCTTTTACATTTTTCAAATTCACTCTGGTTTGGAGGAAATTTGACATTTGTCCATAAATGTCTTCAGTGTAATTGTGTACACAATGAGATAAATGAAAACCAGATTTGCCTGTGTGTGTGTTTGGATTACTTGGTTTGAAAATATGGTTTAAATTATAATTATGTGAGAAAGTAGACGTTTGATTTAATTATGAAACCATTTTGATGCCTCCAGATGATTTTGGGCTATAATTGTGTGCAATTTCTGAAATATAATTGGTTTTTAAATTCCCTGTCCTGTTGGCTTTAGTGAGTGTGTCCAGGGCTCAGTGTTGATTTTGCAATAAATGCTGGCTAAATGTCGTGTTTTCTCATTTTAAAGCATAAGCTGCTGTAATGCACCAAGAATGCTAGCAAGACACAGTGCCCAACACTGGGATTACAGTGTGGATAAATAAAGCCATTAAACCAACAGAATTAAAAAATATGTTCACCTCACTTTAAATATTTAATCAGTTTGCATATATTTTTGCATTGGTTTAACTTTCAGGTTTTTTTCCATTAATCTTCATTGTACACTGGTTTGCACCAAATGAAATTTAGCCGAAGTAACTGGATGTAAGTGTTGAACTCTAATAATGTAAGATTTGAGGTACAATTTGAGACAGTATGAGATTTTTGACATGCTCTCTTAAAAAAATTTAAAGCAGAAACTGAATTCCTCGAATAAAATGATATTCTAAATGTATCTTTATATCATAATATTTTGGTTTTTAAATTTAATTGACTTCCAGTGTTAGTTATTTTGGTTTTTTATTTACTTGAACGTAGTTACACTTTTTACAGTGTTCTCACAGGTCTTCAGCCATTTGCTTAATGAAAGGCTGTTCATAAAGAATGTTTTTTAGTGTTCCCCTTTGAGCATTTGACAAGAGCAAAACCAAGAATGAGGCTTGATTGTCTTGATGTCACATAAAGGTGAAACTGTGCAGTGCTGTATAAAAGCATATAGAATGAAAACATCTGGTGTTGAAGATTCAGCATCCCAGATTTCATTGGCTGTATTAAAAGCCTGACTTAGAAGCACTCATTTTTCTTCAGCACGCTGTTTGCACATGTGGTGCAAAGGCTAGTCCAATCTGGGACTAATATCATTGGTATCCCCATTTCAAAACAGAGAAATCTTTGCTAAGCCCTTCCTAATACTCCCTGTTTTCTCTCTTTTCTCTGTTTCCAGGACCTTTCTGGACACACATTCTCTTCACATGGACTCTGAAAGATGGCTTGAAGGTCTACATAAACGGCACATTCAACGTCAGCGATGAGGTTGGCGGCGTGTCACAGGTCTACGGAGACACCTACACCGACCTGGTGATCGGAACAGGAAACAGGGAGTCCTATGAGCACTATGTGACCGGGGCCTTCGATGAGTTTGTCATTTGGGAGAGAGCTCTTTCGCCCAAGGAGATCTGGCTCTACTACAAAGCAGCAATAGGTAGTTTTATTTATTATATCTGAAATTCACTGCACTAAAAAGTGCCACCTTGAACTTGCATGATTCATAATTTTTTCATTTATTCGTCATTTCCATGTGAATAAATGGATGGCATAATTTTGTCTTTGAGTTTACTCACTTTTGTCTGTAATTCTGTGTATGTACTACATTTTATTCCCAAGGAAGTGAAGCACACACTGAAGCATCAAGTGTCAAGTATTTTCAATACAACACTTTATTTTAATGTGTTATTTTTCTGTCAGATTTGCATTCTGCTGCCTTGTAGCAGCTTTTTATTAATAATTAATGTTTAGTAGTTACAATATAATAAGCTTTAAAGGTGCACTTTGTAAGTAAGGATTTGTGAGTGCCCTCAAAGAGTTCGCCATATTTTGCCAAGTTTTTTTTTTCTCCTGAATGCTACTTTCAGTTTAAACAAAAAATCTTGCATAGTGCAGCTTTAAGAAACGAAGCGAAAAAATAAGCCTAGGCTTAAAGGGGTTATTTGCTTATTAACTTCTCTTAGCTGCTCTTCTGGCCATTCCTGCCCGTTTGCCCAGCTGTCTATGGCTCTTTGGCTTTAGTTCCACTTGTACTGTGGTATCTCAGGCTGGCCACAGATGGCGACCAGTGGCGCCTGTTCAGATTAGAATGTTCTTTACACCATTTATAAGAGTCATATGTTGTGCCTTCAGGATTGTATGTTGTCTTTTATTTACTCTCAACAAGAACACATGCTCAGTCTTACTTTGCTACTTTGATTACTAATCACTTGACCCCTTGAAGTCTACAATTGTTGCTCTTGTTTATACTCCACAATTATTTAAATGCAATGTATATGATTATGTAACCACGTACACAGTTACAAATTGAAAAACGATTACATTTAGTTCGAGTCTGCACTGACAAAAATGTCCAAAATATTTTTTTTTCTACAAAACAAAACAAAACAATTTTTTTAAGTCAAATTCAAATCATAATAAATGATCTCCTTATTAGAATCTGCAGAATTGACTAGAATCAACCGAATTTCTCCACTTGTTTCAATGAGCTACAAGTGAGAAATATTTCATGTCATATTACACCGTATTTTTATCTCCAGCTATAACCACCACTTTTAAAGATCACTATACAGGCTGTTTACGGGCGAATGTTTGTTGTTGTGTTTGTTGTGTTGTCAGTTGTCATATCGTGAAATACTGTGGGCCAAGTTTTCAGCTCATTCCTTGCATATCACATGCTTTCATTCTAGTCTCATACAAACAATGATATAAAACATCTGCAGCGACAATCATTTCCTTTTCTGCCGTTATCGGTTGTGAGCGTGCCAAAGAGGAAAGGGGTTTTAGGAGGCAATTTCCACATTCTCCACATTCCTTCATCTCTTCCCACATTCAACAGCCACACACCAAAGAACACATAAATAACTGCATCTGTAAATCAGAATCAAGCTCCACATTGGAACAGCATGTATAAGCCTTATATGTATGTGATGCAGGGCTGAGCCTTTTTTCTCTTTGTCTCAGACTGAAAGTGTTTGGAGAGCTATTAAAGGGGGTTGGGTGGTTCTGTATTAATGCACAGTGTTTTTTTAAATGTCATAATGGTAATTCATAACGATTGCAGCTGGCAAACTTGTGCCTGAAGTGGAACCATTTCTTTTGTACAAGGTTCTGAGTCACTTTTATACATATTCTATTAGGAACATAATATGCATTAGCATCATGTTTTAAAGACGGTACATTGTACACTCTCAGAACAAATTATAGTAAACTGGGGCGGGAACCCTCTTGTCACTGGGGTGGTGCCCTCAAGGGTGCATCTCAGTACCTTTAGTCAGAGAACATAACTGTACCATAATCCATTGAAATGATATTTTCTAAGTTAAATTGGCTCCACACATCCCATCCCGTCTCCAGGCTTTTTATTTAATTCTTCTGCTTTAAAACATTAGGTTATGAAAAGGTAGAAATGTGTACTGTTCACCTAAAAAAAACTTACTGAAGGTTCGCAATTGGACCTTAAAACTGCTGTTGTACCTTTGAGGGAACATTTACATTGTTTGTACCTTGATGAACAAAAAATGTACCTGCACAGCAGCTTTATTTCTAACAGTGTATCGAGTATGCCGTCAATTGCACAAACCAGTGCAAAGTCCAGGAAAGCCGTTGATGTTTGTCTACACTTGAGTTAAAAAAATGAGGCACCTTGTGGGATTTAAACCAGTAGCCTTCTGCTTACAGGTATGAGGTGGTAGAACATTGTGCCAGATTCACTACTTATTTTTGGTATTGAGATTATTACAGTATGGTGCATTGGAAAAACTCTGTGGCACCTTTGGGCTGGAATAATTGAAATATATTTAGGGATTAATTATTCTACCAACTTTTAAGATAAGGGCATTTTAGACACTGCCCATCAGAATTCTGAAGGCGCCTTGCTTTGGTCTTGTTGAGTTTTCTTGCTTGTTATTATTCGATTAAGTGAGCTACTTTTACCACAAAATGGACGGTGTTTACGCAAAACCTCTAATCATCAGCCTGTCAGTGTTTCTTTTTTCATAAGCCTCTTGGCCTGTGTAGCCAGCAGCAGTGGACAGAGTGAAGTGGACACAGCCCATGTGTCTGCCACGTTTCTCCCCATCATAGCAGAGTCCATCTTCATCAAAACCATCAGACCCCACCAAAGAGCCAGCAGGCACGAATTACAGTCCACTTACGAAACGCCCTGTCCTTCTCTTCCAAAACGAATACAATGAAATGCTGTAAAGCAAAATGCTGACATAGTAATCTTCTGCTAGAAATGCCTCCCAGTCGTGATCCTAGCTAAGGACTCTGTTTGCGTTCATATTAGACAAAGCTTTACAGAATCTGTCAGCCCTGCTTTAGGCCACGGTGCTCACATTTGCGGTGGATAATTGTGTTAGATGGCGGTTGTGTTTATCTCACTATTTGAGACAGCTCTGGCTGTGGACTTGGCCAGCACTGTTTACCCACAGCATAACTGAGGCTGTGGTTTCAGCTGGAGCTTGCTCAATTAAGTCCTTACTCGCTGTAAAATGCCACGGGCGGGGAGTACAACTTTTGACAGAAATTTCTAAAAGGTCTTAATCTACAAAGTTATGGAGTTTGGAAAAGATGCGTGGATCCAAGTTTTATGTAGGGCTACTTTAATTTATTCCTTAATTTCATTAAAATGCTGGAATGCTCCAGTGTTTTTCAACCTAATCTCTGTCTGGCATATCCCTAGCACCCCAGTCTTTTCTAAGAACAGGGAAAAGCGCGGAAGAGTTTGTCATTGGGAATCATTCGAACACTACAGTTGCTGCAGATAGAGATGGAGAAAATACTGGAGTATTTTTCTGAAGAACCATCCATTAAAAGTTTCTTTAGGGTTCTTCTGTGCCATCACTCCAAATAACT
>JAILXH010032596.1:0-19556 GCA_023558415.1 Piaractus mesopotamicus
TTTTTTCTGCTTTTGTTCTGGTGTTAAACAACAAAGAACTTTAATGAAATGAATGGGGGTGGTCTCTGACTTTTGCACAGTACTGTTAATGCTGCTGATGATGACAATATTAATAATTATAATACTAGGCCTAATAATACTAATAAACCTAATACTATTACTACTGCTGCTGCTACTCCTACTATGATTACTATTATTATAATAGTAATAATCACAGTTATCATAATTAGTGAGTAGAGAGTATAATATCCAACTATCAGAGCCTTGTAGGCTGTAGCAGTATTACAATGGCACATTTTAATAATTTCATTCATACATTATTACAAAAAAGTCAAATGTAATGGATGCAACTTTTTGTCGCTGTAAAATCAACAGTAACTTTTCAGCAAATTCATGCTGAAACATGACAACATACCTTATTGTCCCTACAAACATTTCATGGTGTTGATAGAAAGTTTAGAATCTGCACTTTTGGCAAAAATTAAATGTAAGAAGAGGTGTTTCAAGGCACATAAGCTATGGTGGGTCTTGGAGAGTTAATTAGGTATCCTGCAGAACTCTCTTTGGACTTCAATTATCAACTCACATGGTGTTAACTCCAAGGAAAGAGAGAAAAATTGCTTTTTATGGTGCAACCTTTTGCTTTTCCTCATGTTCTAAGACTTTAAGTGGCGCAATTAGCTACTTGGAGGGCTTGGTGACCCTGTGCCGCTTAAAAAAACAACAAGGCTATTCACAAAACCACAGATGTGGCTCTACAGCACTGTTGCCTGTTGTTCTGAGACCTTGTTACTCAAATGCCATCGCCCACCCAGGATCGTGCCCTTGCGTGGGTGGTCCGAGGCCTAGCATTCCCTGCTTTGCTTTGGCTGCCAATGGCCTCCTTGTTCTGAAACCTGCTGGGCTTGTAAGCCCTCGCCCCAAGATATTTGTCCTCCTGCAGTCTCACTTCATTTGCGCCTCCAGCCACCGGTCCCTCAGTACGGGGCTTCCAAGAACTCAAGAGCTGACTTTCAAAACAACTCTCTGAGTTTGCTAATGAAGGTCCTGAGTGGAGAGAGCCAGCCAGCACCGGTGTTTTACCGCATGGCAGGCCGTCAAGGCCCTGGGCCGGGCTGGGAAGGGTCGCGTGGACGGACAGGTGGGCTATTAGAGCCGCGCGGTCCCATCATGCCTGGCAGAGCGCTCGCGGGTCATCCAAGGCCAGAATGGAGGGGAAAAAGAGTGAGTGCCTGTGGTTTTTTTGTGCGTTTTTGTATTCCACTTGTAATTACAGTGCAACCCTAGCCATGGTGGTCACCATCTGGACCATTATTAGCCGTGTTTAGTGGGCTATGACTGCCTAGCTGTATTGTTGCTTGACACAATGTCTAAACAAGGCGAGCAGAGAGGCCAGGTGTGGCTCATAAGCCCACTTAACAAATCAATTGCATGTTGAATTGGATTCAGAAGCAGCCGCTTCGTATATGGAGGGTGAGAAGAAAAAGAACAACAATGATAAGCTAGCCCTAGACGTGACACCATCTGCAGCTTTTCTTGCAAATTTGTTAATCAAAGGCGTATTGCAGCAATACATTTTCCATTAATAATATTCAAACAGAGGCTTTTTTTCCCCCACACAATGACTGTCAACATCAATTGATAAATATCATGCTTAACAAGACCAAGTAATTGCTTCTTATTATCTCAGACAGAACCTCATAGTCTTTTGCAAGTCAGTAGTCTGTCTACACATATACACGAAAGGTCAAAAGTTTGAAGGCAACACTGTGTTTGTAAAAATAAACATGAAATTAGTTTTTTTTTCCAACACAGGAAATAAGCTTTAACTAAATATCTGGAGCAATAGAGCACAATGAACGGATTCTTCGTTTGTTTTGCTCTTGATGATTATTGCAGCCCTAATCATACCCACCTGCATCTCCCACTCAGATGCTCCTGAAGGCTGGATTAACCAAACCGTGTGTTAAAGTGAGAGTCAATGGGATGAGCCTGTTATGAGCAAAGCCCATGAAGGCTTTTCCCATAGAATGTGTTAAAGTAAGAGCACATGCACATTAGTGCTTAGATGTTGTCATTATCACCATTTAAAACCCTGATATTACCAGCATGGTGTAATTTTGTAATTATTTTTCACTTTTAGCTACAGGGGATGCGGTTTTAATTTGGGGTGCTGAAATTTTAAGAAGGATATACGTAATGTGAACAGTGACATCACGCAAAAGGACTTGCTTTTTTCTTTCTTTAGAATTTTTTGATAATTTAATCATACAGAGCGTATCATGACGTGCCATAATGTGGCAAGAAACAACAGTCTACCCACATAACTGATTTCCCTGCTCTCTCTTCTTCTGGACGAACCTTATGCAAATAAGTTGAGTGTTGTCCAATCAGATTGTTGATGTGTAGCATGGTAACCAATTGTGTCATGTTCACAGCCACACCTTCAAACGTGCACCGACTGGGAGATAATAAAGTTATTGCTTTTTTTGGAAATTGAAGAGGAGATTGAAATTGATTGAAAATATGATACATACAATACATATGCATTGCCCCAAACCAGTTATGTGTGATATGCAGAGAGAAGCGAGCAAATAAGGCAATGGAGCCGTCTATTACTTAACTATTTGGAGAAAACCTATTAGGCTAAAACATGGGCTAATCATAAGCACTGCAGACCCCCTGCTTTCCACCTTCCACATCCATCAAAGCTGCCGTGGGCTGTGGTTCAGTCTGCATTGTGGACTGATCCCCTGTGAAAAAATTGCTTGCTTGCACATTTTTGACTTGCAGTATAGGGTTGGAATTGAAGTGGCCAGAGCAGAGCAGAGTGTAAGTGAGAGGAGGAAAGTGGACTCAGAGTAAAGTCAGGAGATTTGCTGTGCTGCTTCAGTTTGGGAGGACACAAGACAGGGTGGTAAGCACTCGTGCCTGAAATGTTGTTTCCGTCCACTTTCCCACACGTTCAACTCCTACAGGATGAAGACCTCTCAGTTCTCAGCCGAGCTGTATCCCAGCCGTAGATGTGCATTGTTTTTTCTCCCACTCTTCATTTATAGGTTTTCACTGCTGCAAACTTTGTACTATGAGTTTTTCTTGATTCTAATGGCGTAAAACCAAAACATGCCATAATGCCTTTTTATTTGGCTTTTTCCCCAAAACTGGAATACTGCAACATTATATGCTATTCTGTTGACCAAATACCACACTCAGTGAAAATGCTGATACAAGCAACATTACTCAGTTTAATTCGAATGATGAAATGAAATGAAATGGTAAAAAATGTTGTTTGTGCAAACAGTCCTTTTAACAGATTTTGCATAATGTGATTCTGATCCCAACATGGGAGCATGCTTACACTTATCTGTTCATCCACCAAACAACAAGCACACATTTTTACCACCGGAAAAGTTTGTGTGGAATGTATAGAGTAATTGCTTACACCATCTCTGAAAGGAATGCAATTAGCTTATTTGGTATTGAGCAGTTCCGTTTGGTATGGAGTATGTAGGTTATGCTCAGTATGATGAGCTTGCGTTTCCTGTTCAGCCGTTTGAAAGGTACATTCAGACAGACTTAATTGAGTATGTACGGCCGCACTGTACTTCTGAAAACATTCCGCTACCGGTGGAGCCTGCTGAATCAAATCTGCACTGACATTCAACTCTCATGAGGTGAAATCAATTGTGACTAGCTGGATTAATGCTAATTTGTTTTGTAAATGTAGTTTGTTTTCATAATCCCCGGCGAGCTGTTGCGTCGTTATTTGGAGGACGAATTGTAGCTGTCTGGAATAATGTAATGTGACTTAATGGAAATAGTTATGGTAGATCTCACTGTGTCTTCACTATTGCTCCCCAGGCTTGAAGACAGATGGTGCTTTGCATCCCAGCTGACTTTTTAAATACTGGCCATTCCCAATTGCAGGGCTAATGAGCGATTTCAGACAGAGAGAGTTGGTATATTTTGACCTGAGTAATAGTTAGAAAATGTAGCCAAATATTGCCCTTAAGTACAAGGTATTAATTTTTCAGGAGATATTTATGAGATAAGATAATCCACTTGCATAAAGAAGAGGAAAGTCAAAGGAAAATCAAACTCCAAGACTGTTCAACAACTGAGTTCAACAACTTATTTAAAAAAAATGGGACTACCAACAACCATGCAAGACCTGGTAGACCACCAAGACTGTCACAGTCAGATAAACAGTACTAAAGCTTTCATTTTTGAAAGGGAGGAAAAAGCTCCACTCTTACTTCAGATCTGAAAAAATCCACAGGTGTTTCTGTCCATCTTTCCACTGTGAGGAAACGAGTCTGAAAGGATGTGTAGCTGTCAAGAAGCTTTTACTGAGAAAAGGAGATAGACAAGAAAGGAGAGCACTTGCAGACCTAACAAAGAAGCTGCTGGTCTCTCAGAACAATGAACTGACCGCCCCAGAGTCCAGACCTGAAGATCACTGAATGTGTTTAGGTTTACTAGGATTGTTAGAAACAGAAAATGCAACCAACTTCTAAGACTGAACTTTGGAGGTGTGGAAAAATACCCCTGTAGAGTTCTTTGAAACACTGAAAGCAAGTCTTCTGAAAAGAATGAAAGCTGTAATGAAGGTAAAGGGTGCACACACTACATACTGAAAAGTGAGATGTTTGGAGGGCCAGAACTTTTAAATGACCTTTTAAACTTGAAAACGGTTCTTCACACTTGTGCAACTCTTGATCTTTAAAGAACCATCCTTTGAAATATTCAGCTCCTTTATTCTAAGAATGTGCCACTGACATCACTGTTCTGCTGTACTGATTCTCCATAACTTACTGCTAAAACTTCTATATCTGAATATTGGATATTTATGCTTCAACATTTGTCCACACTCAATAATATAAGACTTTGTAGAACATTTATAACACATAACTTGTTCATAAATCATAAGCGGGTGCCTCTGTAAACAAGAGGCAGTGTAAACAACTGCAGGGAGTCTAATATCTTACAGAGTCTCTAAGTAGGAAACATCAAATAAAGCGACACCGTACTATGCTTATCCAGTATATTTGCAGATGCAGTAAGCCTGGGAATGTTAGGGGTTAACGGCTGTTCCATATTCATCTGTAAGCGCTTACTAGCATTACCAACAGCATGAACGTTTGCATGTATACAACCTATAAACAACAGGCATGACAGCATTAAACTGGCATATAGAACTCATTAATATTACATTTACAGCACTACATTTTCACAACTGAGTAGGCACCATTTCCTTGTAGTACATATCTATACTATATTATTCACTGTATGATCGTTTTACAAGCGGTGTCATTTCAAACTGTTACAGTGAGAACTGTTATGGGCACAGGAATAATGAAAGAATCGAAGAAGAACAGAAAAACACAGAGGAAAGTAAAGATTAAATGAAGTAAAGAGTAAAGCTGTGCACTCCCATCCTGAGGCAAGCCCCCCTCCTACGCCTGCAAATAATTATCTCCTCGACATTTCTCAACACTCCTCTGCTCTCCTCTCCTCTTCCCAGCCTCATTTCTGCACCTTTCATCCCTACTCCTATTCTTCTTCTCCTTCTTTCATTTTTCCCCTTTCTTTTTCACAGAGTTATGTTTCTTTTTCATTTCCTAATTGCAAAACTATAATGAAAGGCGCATAAAGTAGATACAGCATAAGAAGAGAGAGGAGACGAGAGAGAGAAAGAAAGGGAGAGAGGAGAAAGAGAGGAAAAGGAGAGAAAGAAAGACAGAAAGAGAGAAAAGAAAAAGAGAAACAAAGTGAGAGAAAGAGGAGGAAGAGAAGGTGGAGAAAGCGAGAGAACGAAGAGAAAACGAGAGATAAACAGAGTGAGAGAGAGATATCGACAGAGTGAGAGAGGGGAAAGAGACAGAAAGGAAGAGAGAAGAGAGAGAAAAGACGATAAAGAGTGAGAGACAAAAAGTGAGGGGGAGAGGGAGAAAGGGAGAGGAGAGAGGGAGAGCAACGAGAAAGAGGGAAAGAGATTGACAAAGACAAAGAAGTGAGAGAGGGAAAGAGAGGAGTTAGAGAAGGAAAGAGATTGGAGAAAGAGAGTGGGTGAGAGAGAGAGAAAAAGAGAGAGAGGAAGAAGTTGGGGGTGGGTTGTTCATTGGCATGCTAAGCAGGTGGAGGGTGGGCCGGAGTGCTGGGTGGTCATGCAGAATGCGAGTGTAAAACGGACCATGCGTTTCAGGCTCTCCCTCACTTTGAATGCAGAGCTGGACGCGGAGAGGACACTCCTGGGGCTTTGCTCCTGTATCTCATTAGGAGCTGGGCGAGAGGGGAAAAGCCCGGACAGATAATCAGCAGACCCACTTGTTGGACGAAACAGGCTGGGTTATTTTTTTAGATTTATTGATAAGCTATGACAGCCTCATTGTTAAGCAGCAGCTAAAAAGAGTTTGAAATATAGTTCAGTGGTCCATGTGATATTTTTACAACCTCAACCTTATCCTTGTGGGGCAGTCAAAGGGCTTTGTATTATTAACCCTTTAAACTGCAGGGGTCTGTATGCAGCCCAACACTTTGATTCCTCACTCAGTGCTGCAGCTTGTATGTTTATTATAGTTACAGTCTTAAGATTAATAACTGAATAATAAGCCTGCAGGTCAATGGGTTATTTAGTATTGTTTTTAGTAGAGTCTGTTATTTTTATTGCATCTGAATGTTTGTAGTGCTCTGCTGTGAGAATTTGTCTGGCTTTTTCAGACATGGACAGTGAACATGGCATTTTTAGGAGCCTACTTTTTCTAATTTTTACTTTTTCTATTTTTATGAATTTACAATGTAAAATCTATTTTCTATGCTGTGGTTGGTCTAATGGCATGTTGATTTTATTAGGCACTGTGGTTAAATGTACTCTAACAACATATGCAAATTTAGCAACTGCTTTCTAGCTAAAGTTTCAGCCTTAAGGCTCTCAAGGATAATGTGTGAAAGGGGCATGTTAATTTGTAATGGCAAATTTTGGCAGAGCGGAACCCTCAGGGTCGTCTAAAGCTTCTAAGAACACCTACTGACATCTGGAAACTAAAGCATGTCTGTCATTTTTACCTCATCTTTATTTAATGGCATCGTCATGTGTGCAATTGTAGTAATACTCTTATTTCATGTGTTAATTTTGGTTAGAAGCAAAGATTATAAAACACCCAACAGAAAATTTTCCCTTATTACGAAGTGACAGTGGAATCGACCAATCATGTTTTGATTTCCAATGAATGGGAACAATTTTGTGAAAAAAAAAAAAACCTCACTCTCGGCCTTCTGGAAGCCCCTGACAGTAAATACAAGTGGTTGCTTAACCAGGTTTCTGTTGTTACAAATGGAAAACAGTGGCAGTTGTATGCCATGACTCTTTACTGAAAGAGTCACTGTAAAACTGAAACTGCATGGTAAAACTGCAACAAGTAAATGACACTCTTATACAAAAGTTTGGGCGACAGACAAAACATAATTTGATTAGGGGTGTTTAAACTTTTGCATACAACCGTGCTAACGTACTGTTAGAAATCTCATAAAGATAAGATTGTCACTTATGGCCTGATTAGAGTCTTACCTCTAAAGGATTTTGTTAATTTTTTGTAAAATTAGCATTTATTGAAAGTTAATCAATCAATTTTGACCACGTTCCATGGGTATGATGAGCATATGCCGCAGGTGCTCTGGTGCACGTACTTGTGGCTGAACAGATTTTCAACAGGTTCTTTGTAGTTTATCAAGTGCAGTCAGGCTTTCAGATGACGATCCGGACTGGGAAGAGGACCATATGGTCAGGAAGAAATTTGTGTCACCAGTTTGCAGAACTGTGAACCCCCGTCGTCTCCCTTCCGTAAAGAAGGAAAAGTGTGACGTTTCTTACCTGTGAGGCGGTGCTATTTCTAGCGTGGCGAGGTTTCCCTTGAGCTGCAGGCAGGCTGTGCTAGTCAGCTTTAAAGCTCACCTGTCACTCTCTCTGCCGGCTCCAGCCTGCCTCTACACTCTCTGGGGGCCCTAGCGAGTCCCTCATCGCCCCCCGCACCGTGACGCCGCATAAGTCCTCTTGCTTGTTTATTCCCTGACAGCCCGGCAGGCGTCATTATCTTTGCATTCATACTTTTCCCCTCCATTTATAAGCACCCTAAGCCCACCCCACAGTGAAATAAAAGAGGCCATAAAGAGAGAATGGAAATGGGCTGTCCTCCATAAAAAACATCAAATTGGTTTAATAGATAGGGCCGTCCAGGCTGCCTGCTCTCAGGCCCTGGAGCCGGAACCCCAATGTCCTGCTGAAGTGTCTTCCGCCGAGAGATCTACATCATCGAGTCATCAGCGTCGCGCCGAGCTGATGGCAATTTATTTGATTGCAATCGATGCGGCTCTTGCCGGCATGCTTATTTTCTTGCCAGCCTTGGAGCATGCCAAATAGCGGCCTAATGAACATCTATTAGGGTTTTTAAGGCTGCTGTCCTTCCAATCAGTCTATTTAGATGAGGACTTCTCACAAAGGGGGCTCGTGTCTTGATCTGATCGGCTGGCGCTTGACTTCATTGGGGCTCGTTTACTTGAAGCATGAGCAGAATGAAAGGATCGACCGTTTTGCTGCACGTGTTCATGGGGCTGGTGGAATATTTGGGGGAATGCACCAGTACAAATGAAGCTTACATGCCAAGTGGTGTTTCTCAGTCTGCATTCTTCTGTGTTCTTTTGTTCAAATACCCAAATGGGTTCTTGATCCAAGCCAAATACTCAGATGCATTGATTGGTGACTCAGTGTTGAAAGTTTTATAATTCATTCCGATAAACTTTGCAATGGTGAAACAAGTGAGACCATACAGCCTGACTCATACAGCTGATTAATGAAAAAAGCCATAACACTTTCATAAAACATTTGGCTAATGCTTTCTTTTACAGTCCCTTGTTAACCAGATAAGTTGGAGAGACAGTCTATAAAGTATAATTATTTTGAGTAACATGATGTTAAATTCCAAGACAGTCTAACTAAATTACACTGAAACGCAGGTTCCAAAGTACTACGTAATTATTTTGAATACCATGAAGGTAAGTTCCTATATTGAAACACTCAGCAGGTTTTAGGTATCAAGGTGAAGAAAAAGCATAGTAAAATATCATAATTAAATATTTATTTGGAGTAACAAGGTCTTAAGTACAAACAAATTCTCACTAAATTACACTGTAATGCTTTCACGTGTTAAAGCAGAAAAGTAAATCAGAAAAATCTCTAAGTTAATGGTGAAAAGTGTAGAAAAGCTTTGTTAAAATCATTGCATTCTTTTGTAGCTCAGATATAGTTTCTTTTCTAGGTAATAGACAGGTATGTACTACAAAAGAATTATGTCCTTAGATCACCTTTTTCTACCTGGTATTTAGAGGTTCTTATCTACATTACTGCTTCAACATTAGACTGTCCAGTTACTTACTATAATTTCACTCCAGACAATTCAGACAATTATCTAGAGCTTTAGAGCTTGTAAGTCATGTTTACCTGGTTAATATTTAGAATTTAAGGGACTGTAAAGGAAAGCATTACTTGCATTTGTACTTATCCGTGAAATAGTAAACTGGTCTGAGTAAGCCTTCGGCTTCATTGTAGTGATAAAACAACACAGTGCATAAGCAGTAATATTACATTCCATTTAGTCATTTAGTATTTCTGCTTTCCATTTGTAACATGTTAACTTACTTGTTAGGCTGGCTTAGTAAATGTTAGCAATCAGGCTACTAGGCTACTGTGCTAAATATTACTATTAAATATTAGCCTAGTTTACTGGGAGTAAATGTAGGTGGGCGTGGAGTATTATGCAATAGCGCATTTCTTTGCCGTTCTCATCTTCTTCCAAGTTCATTTTTGAAGGTGACTTGACATGAAGGTTCTTCCCAGTTACTCAAGCCTGTTCTTCATGATCTCTGTATTGAGACACACCCTAGAGCTTTTCCCGATTGTTCCATGGCACTTCTGAATTTGCCCCAAAGCGAATTAGAAGCTTTTGAAGTGAATGCAGGCTCTAATTTGCAGTTCTAATTCTCCAAAAAACACGACTGGCTCTGAAAACATTAAAAAAAAAAAAACGAACAGAAATTGAGTTCTGCAAGCGGCACAAAAGGTTTGGAATATGTGTGGAATGGCTGATAATGTTGCCATAATGAGTCCCGGTTCCAGCCGCTAACAGGATTAGAGGCTGAAAAGTAAAAACGCAGCGTTTTTTTTTGGAGAGGTACAAAGTCAGGGCGGAAAGCAGCAAGTTCGGGCCCGATTTCCGCACTCCACAGCCTTTATCTCCGGGCCTCCTGGTTCCTTTTTCTTTCCATCGTCGCCCATCTGATTGATGCTGGAAATACCTAATTAAGTAAAAGAGCAATTATTGGTAATGAAAGCTTAATGATACATTATTTGAAAAGTCAATCAGGATGGCACTTTATTGAACACTTCTGACTAGACTTCTGCTCAGCTGCCTGGTGGAATTTAATGAAAGCGGGCCGTTGCACTTTGGCTTCTGCCTTCTTGCTGTCTTTGGGTCGAGATCATTAAAGAAGTTTTGAGGATAAGAGTGGCAAAGTTGTGAAACTAAGAGTCGTGACACTTCTCAGAGAAGCTCAGAGGGCTGAAGGGGTAGAGGAACCGTTCAGTTTCAAGGATCAAAAACTGTCTGCAAGCTGGTCCGGGCCTGATTATTTCCCGCAACCGTAAAAATAGCACGTAGTTTGGGTTTGAGCCAAGCTTGTTGATGCGCACACACATTATGCTTGATTAATCTGGGAATTGTCACTCCCTACACACCACAATGCAGGACTGGCTGACTGAGACACCATACTGTATCCAAACAAAAACATCAGATGCTGACACATATTCCATACAAGTGCTGCTTGCTGACTTTGTGTGTACACTGTCAAATGTTTGGGGACATTTCCTTTTTCAAAAGATGTTTAGTAAATGAGCAGTTTTTTTTCCATTTGTTATAACATGTTAAACACTAACCAGATTTATTTAGTAAAAAACAATATCACATGAGTAAATATGTGATAACATTAGTGGGAGTACAATCTTGGAAACAATGCAAAGGCTGTGTCTTGCTATAAGCAATATAAACAGACACTTAAGGCCCCACATATTGGCAGAAAAATGTTTTCCAAATGAGAGGACCGAATTATAAAAAAAATACAGTGATTACTTTGTAACTTAGTGTATGTATGGATTTATTTGATTGGCAAATGTAATTTAGTGGTTTAGACTCTTTTTGATTCTTTTTCATTCTTGCATACAAAACATGAGTCAAGTAGGAGGGAGATTCCCAATTAGGATGTTGATTAGGACCCATGAACATTCACAGATGGTCCTGAATAATGGCATGCTCTTGTTGTATGTCCGAACACTCAGATCTTTTTTAACCCAAAAGGTGGGTAAACACATTATTAATATGAATTTTTAAGAATCATATTTAGGCAAAACCTCCTCTTCACTGCCATGGAGAAACTTTGATGAACATAAGCAAAATATACCCAAAGTATTAGCAAATAACAAGTACTTTATTGATAAGTAACAGTGAAAACAAAAGAAGTCAAAGTGTTCCTAAACGTAATAAACAGCATTGTGTTTTTGTATGTTTTGCTCATTATTCGGATGTCTAAGGGTGCGCATTGAGCTTGCTCATGAAATCATCGTTTTTCATGGCTGTCTAGCATGTAATTTAACTGTTTGTAGCTGTCATGAGGAAATCGTGTCCTGATGCCATGATGATGTAAAATGCCATTTCAGTCCATCCTACAGGTCTGAAGCAATGACTATTATTCAGAAAATACATAGCAAATACAGATTGCTGAATGATCGTGCATATGAGGAGCAAGCACTACATTCACAATTTGTAGGAGCTAGGCCTGGGTTTTACTAAGGGAACCCTTGCTTCTTTTATGGTGCATTTTCACATTGAAATATACCTATTCAAGTATTTTTCTAAGCAAGCAATAAATGCTTAAGTTTGTTACATTCTCTGCATTTGTACGGACATTTCGGGAACTGAAAGCTTGACTGTTTTTTTCTTAGAAGCTTAAATGTACCTTACATCACAGGTCTCTGACCTAAATCGAAGGAAGAAAAAAAAAAAAACACTCCAATTGTACATGTTGCCAATAACAGTGGATTTGATTGATTGTAAATAAATCTGGGTCTCTATCCAGCCTAGATATTTTCATTTCGGACCTTATCATTAATACTTCAATAAAACGCCAGAGATTCCCCCATACAAAAACTTTCTCCTAAATACATATGATACCATGTTTATGAAGACTAAGAACATTTATTAACCCCTTAAATGGTCAGGGCCCACTGGCGGGCCCAAAGTTTAATTACACACTTATGTAAGAATAGCTCAGCCAGTTTGCATTGAAGTCCCTGTGGTTACTAAATGATAACCCTTAATATGTAATAAGCCTGGGATTTTAAGGGGCTAAGAACAGAAAAAACATCTCCTAAAAGTTAAGGGCACTTTTATTGAAACTACTATTACTATTGTTAACAAGGTCCAAACAAGCTTTTCAACAAGGTAGTTGTCGGAGACTACAAAGCCAATCGTCTGATGCTTATCAAAACAACCACTGTTGCATCAGATTTACTAAGCTACCTCTTTCATGTGACCTAGAATGTGACAAAAGAGCATCCAGTAACTTTTACATTAGATCCAATTTTATTTAGACGTCTAGCTCACAAAGAGTGGCTACCATTTGCACGCTAGCTATCTGGATATCAGTCGCCTTAAGATGCTAAACTATGGTGGACATTTTCTGACTGAAATTTTCAGCAACAATACTAACATATCAGTCAATACTAATATGGCTTTGTTGTTAATTTTAATCACTTAACTGACCTAGCTAGTCTAGCTCAGTCCAGGATATGGACCTGGCACAGGTTATAAGAGTTTGGTGATATCCCCTTAATGGCCATTACTAATGACCAGTCAAAGTGAAGTTTTTACTGTACATGCTCCAACAGTGAAATCTTTTGAAACATGCCAGAAGAGTTTCAGTGCCACACTGTTAATAACAGTAGATTCAAAAACAGCTACAGGTTCTACTGTGCTGTAGTCACACTGTAAAAGTTAAATGGAGGGTGTATTGTGTCCTTAAAGCTATTTATCATCTTTGTGCCCAACTGCACCTTCACCTTTGGGTTTGCTGACTCAGTTAGGATGGTGACATTGAGGGTCACCAGTGCAGAGAAGCGTAAGAGCAAAAAAGGTGAACAAACCACTGCCCGGAGCTTTGGGTTCAACACACCCCTAATTAAAATAATGCACTGCCTTCACCCAAAATGCACTGCCTTCACCCAAACTTCTCTTTTAGTTTGAAAGCAGTTTCCGCAAGGAGAACTTATGAAGGGAATTTTTTGGCAGGGATGTAGCTCCTGCGTAATTGTCTCAATACTTTGCATGGAAGAGCTCCATCCATCAATTTTCGGTGTGTGTCATAAAAAACGAAACACTTTATTATGCGCCCAAAGTGAGGCGTGCTAGAGGATGGAGTTCGGCATTAAGTCCGCCGTAATTTGTCTTCATCAGATTTGCACAATTCCCGGAGCGTGGGGATTCGGCTTTTTAAGGCTGAAAATCCTCCTGAAAACCGATGGGAGGTGTTTCGTGGAGTCAAAATCATCATACACCTCAATGGTCATGTAATGATCCAGGCTTCTTTCTCCTCTCTGTTCTGTTCCATCTTATGAAGTGTATGGCAGAGCTGTACATCTTAGGGAACAGGTGCTTCTTAATCTAGAGTGCTTAAGGGCAGAATTCTGACTTAGTTCTTGTTTGAAGTGTTTTGTTTAATGAATCATTTATGAGTATTTGGTAACCACACTGACCCATTGTACAGGCTTCATTAACATTTAAAGTAGCTAAACTTAACCTTTTTACTGTTTATGTAAATTGAGTATGATTTCCCAGATTTTAGGACTGAAGTGGAGCAGAAAGCAATCAAAACAATCCAGCCGAGAGTGACTGTAGAAACCCATGTAAAATCACCACTGTTGTCTTTGTCTGTTGTGGTGCTTTAACTGGTTTGTTTGTTTGTTTACTTGTTTTTAGCGTATACAGTTTATGCAAAAGTTTGGGCACCCTATTCAAATGTCAGTTTTGTTTTCTAAGTGAAAACAAGTACATATCCTCTACAGAGGACATGTGAGAGTGCAGCGTATACAATGGCACATTTTATATTTTATGTTTTATTTTTGCCAGTATGCTAAAATCAAATAAAAAGAAACTGTGCACTTAAATGTGCAGAAAAATGCCAAAATGCCATAATGCCAGTCAACAAAACATATCATTTGAGTGGTGTGTTTAAACCAGGGATGCATCGATGCCAGTGGCATTGGGTATTGGGCCGTTGTGTTTATCAGCGTTTCTGCTCAGTAATCGGCACGCGGTGTGTTATTTTGAATGAAACCGCTTTATTTAAAATTGTTCATAGGCAGA
Organism: Piaractus mesopotamicus; assembly: GCA_023558415.1. NCBI lineage: Eukaryota > Metazoa > Chordata > Actinopteri > Characiformes > Serrasalmidae > Piaractus > Piaractus mesopotamicus. Next base: position 14,466 of record JAILXH010032596.1, read on the forward strand.
GCTGTCTGTGTTGTACGTAGCATGGACAGAGCATGTTCATACAGTTTCAGTATATAAATCACAGGCTTTGTCTGTACATTATAGACTACTCAAAATGTACAGTATGTGCCACCAAAGAACAAGATTTCTAAAATCACGTAGTGTATGTCTGACTTTAGAAGATGTTCAGCTACAGCTCAACCAGCCAAGATTCTGAGAAGACATGAACTCCACACATGAGCTCTTCAGATGCATTAGCCTCAGATGTGTTTCCTGCTGTTGCTCTGCTACAGAGACTGTTGTTGAAAGACACAGATGATAAGCAAAACTAAGCTGTACTGAAGAGCTGTCATGGAACAAAATTTCGCTCTTCTCCACTGCAGTGCTACTCAATCGAAAGTAGCATTAAATTATATTGCACAGCCAGTGCACTTCATTTAAAATTAGCTAAATTTTAACAGTTTAACTGTTAAGGTACACTGCACTCATCTACACTAACATCTACTTAATTCTAAGTAGGTTATTTAGTATGGTATTGGACTCAATATCGACGAGTATTAAAAAATATGTACTCATACTCGGTTGGAAAAAAATGGTATTGATGTATACCTAGTTTAAACTTGCCACACTCTTAATAACAATAAATTCACCACAAATTATCTTGCGTTCTTCTCGTTCGTCTTTTGAAATAAAGCTGCTTTATTCAGAAGTACTTTTTTTCTTTAAAAGCTTTTGTCAGTGCTCATGTAACTTGGGCAAGAAGGCCAAACATGTTCTTGGCTGGTTCCTCCATGACTGTACCATTAATCACGATCGCACCCTCTAGTGAAGCTCTTTGGCTTGGAAAATCACTGAGACAGAATCGGACTCTGGAGGCCTTCTACGGGAAGGCAGTTGTGGCGCGATTGACAGCTAAAACAAAGCAGCGGATGTTGGCAGCAGTACCAAGTACACCTTCACAGTGGAGGTCATTGTTGGAGGGAGTGGTGGGTTTTAGGTAATAGAAAACTACAATAACTGAGTGACTGCCTGCTATTTAATTGATTACAAACTGCTTCAAGTGCATGGGGTTCATTTTCAGACTGGAAGACTGAAATATGCCTCAGCCACTTTGCTGCGGAGCCAATGGAGACGTAACTAAAAGCCACCCTCGTTCAACTGCTTCCATTAGGAGGAGGCTGACACCTAAGAGAGATGTTGCCGCGCGGCGTCTGCTGTCGTTTATCTGTCTCCATGGCCGGGGCCACCCGCGGGGAGTATTGACAGGTCCCTGACATCATTAGGAGAGTCGGGAGTTTGTCACCAAACCCAAACATTACGATGCTCTGGGCACAAGCGGTGGCGTGTAAAAGTGGGGTTTGAACCTTCTCTTAGAAACATAAGGTAGCAGCACCTTTCTTTTTTTCTTAGCAGTGAATTAAGCATCCACCAAGGAGATTCATTTCTATCTACTTTGCCATCTTTGCGAAAGCTTTAAAGCTTAGGAAATGATAGCAGAGAGGCAATTGGGAATAGCAAGCAGCTTTTAGTGAGGGTCTTTCAGTGTTTGTGGATCTCTAATGTTCTTTTTAAAAACTGGTGAAGTGATCTTTTCCTCTGCAAGAAAAGAATCACGATGTGTGGGCATATTTGAAAGATAAATCCATCTATTTTCAAGCATGAAGAAAAGAGTCGCTGCCATATTAGCACTTTCTGCATTAATACTGCTGAGAAACATGGTTCATGGGGTAGTCTACGCTGTCCTCAGTTGGTACATTGAGCCCCCACCTCTATGGCTCACGGCACGCCTTTAAAGTAGTCTGGCTAGTTACTAGCAAACAATACGACCTCTTCATCTTTCATGTTCCTCCCTTGACCAATCGCTGTTATGTGTTCCTCTCAGACAATAAAGCTTGCATTGCATCCGCAGACAGGGCCCCTTATGAGCATGAGCAGTGCTGTAAAATGATCTTGTAAAAGGAGGCCCGGCAGCATAGCGCCAGTGGGTTCATTAACGCAGTCCTCAGCCGCCTTCATTCATTTTTATTCGCCCCTGACTTCACGCGTGTTTATTTGTTTTCCGATCCATTAGGTCAGCAGCGGGCGACAGATTCTATTTTTGCCATCACTTTCACCTCACGAGGGTGGAGAGGTTTGGGGGAGAGCAGCGTATAGGGGAGGGCTTTGAGAGCTCCTTGGAGAGCTGAACGCATTACTGGAAACTTCCGTTATCTTCGCGTTTCCCTCCGGCCCCGGTGACTCATCACATCAAAGGAACGTGGCACAAAGAGCCATTGATATGTGATGGTTATGGTTCAAGGAGAGGGAACGCATTTAATACAGGCCTGCTGCCCGACTCATTCATCAGAGGAGCTGATCTCTGGCACTGCATTCGACACGAGTGGCATTTAGCGCTTGTTGCATTTGCAAAAAAGCTCAGGCTCTTATTCTTAAAATGTTCCAAAGTGTTGGGCCTGCATTTGTTGCACTTTAGTGCACGCAATGGGACTGATTCAGCAAATCACGACCGGCTACGTCAGGGCAAGTGGTTGAGAGACCCATCAGACCCTTAATTAGACCACATTCACATATGCAGATTTGACAGATTATACATGCCCATGCAATTCAAGCAAAATTGGACCTTGTCATTAGATATAGGTGGCTCATATAAATCTGATATAAACATTTCGTTTAGCTTTTTCATGTGAACAGAATCCATAATCTGAATGAAGCAGACGATGAGAAATCTGTCTGCATTCGCTAGTTGTTGAATACAGAGTCCCTGGCATAGCGCATAAAAGAAGCCTCACAATGAAGGCTGGTTCTTCTCCAGCAGTCTTTCTGTGGAAGTGTTGTGCTGAAGTAATAAATATTTTACAGCAGGAAAAAAGCATAGCCGTTGTCAGACCAATTCACTGATCCTTGTTTTGTGCTGTCAGCTGAAAAGTGGCCCAATACAGATTCATTCCATAAAAAAACAAGTATACAGGGGAGTATGATGAGCTTTTTGTTGTGATTTTCCTTTGCTGCTGAAGTAAGCCATTCTGCAGCACTGCACGGCCCATTGGCTGTGGCGGCTTCTATGGGAGTGCCACTTTGTTTTGAGGATAACACTTAGGGGGATCTTTTCAGGTGACCAAATATAATGAATTTTTATCAGGTTTCGACAAACAGTTATCTCCGATCTGTGAGAACACTCGCCATTCCTATGTGATTAGCGGCTCAAGGTTGGAGAGCCGCAGTTCAGCCAGGCGACAATTCAATTACAAGCCGTGATAAAGCGTTTTCTCTTTTTATTTGCAATCTTCCAGCAAGAAACAAACAACCTCTCCAACAGATTGCGGGACGGGACCTATCTGAGCGGCGGATCAGTGCCTAGCTTTGTTGGCCCAGCAGGGACCTCTCTCTGCACGTTCAGGTCCATACTGCGTCGATGACTGCGTGACACGCGACTCTGTTGGAGAGCAGAAACTAATTAGCCGAGAAGGCGAAACATTCCCATTCACGGAACAGGCCTAGCCTAACAAATCCAGTCAGCTCAATTCATTGTCTTAGGCAGCACTCATTTTCCTGCAGCCAATGTCATCTTTTTTTGCGGGACTCGTCCCAGGGCGTTTGTTTGATGCTGAGTGTCAGAAAGGTCTGAAGTGGGTCCTTTAGCGCTTGCCTGTTTTTCTTTGGCTCTTCCTCTAGATGACTTTTGACATTTTCACATTTCATAAACATCAAAACAAGGATGTTTGCACACCTTTCTTTGTGCCCCGACAGGGGAAAAACAAAGTATTAGTGGCATCCCTCAAAAGTTTAAGAACACACGGGAGGAAATGTCACCCGCAGATCAGAGATGAAAGGATGGTGACACAAGAAGGCATACTAATAAAGACAAGGCAAGGGGAAGACAGCGAGACAGGGAAAGAAAGAGATGCCGACACCCTATTCTCACACCCCAACACCCTGGCCTTCTATCCCACAATTCATCACTGTGTCAGGGACTGGGCCACCCGCCGTGGTGACAAATCTGCCTGTCACAAGTACAGGGTCTGTCATGACAGGTTGGCATTTTAACTACAAAGATTAACTTTGAAACTTACCAGCTCTTTCTCCGTCCACTGTGGCAATGATTAATACTGAAGGGAAAGCCTTTGACCTGATGTGAGAGATGGCCTCACCTACTTTTTGATTCAATCAGTGAGCACAGAGGCTGAAAGTGACTGCGAAAAGTACCAAAGCCAATAAAAGGCTACAGAGATAAACAGATATCTGGTGCAATGAAGAAGCCCGGAGTGTTTCATTTCGCGGATACAAGAGTCTGAGGCTGTTTAATCATGCGATACTCCATGAAATCAATGTATTGCAGAATAAATAACTTGTTAAATCAGCAGTTAAACAGCAAGGAAGCCTTCTACTACTGATGAGTTCAAATGGGTAGTGGCACCCAGGTGCATAATCTGCTTTCTTGCAATCTGAAACTAATCAAACTTCAGAATGAAGCGTTTGCAACAGTTTGGGTTTGCAACATTATGAATGCACAAAGTACACATTTTCCTGCTTCAAGAAAAAACCTTTTTACATTATTACATTCCATCTCTTTGACAGCCTTTCTGTCCTTGACTTTGTGTCCATAGCCGACTTCTCATTTGTCATTTTACATCATGCTCACCTGTTTTATATTTGTTATATAATTGACTAAAGGGCCAGAGGCCTGATATTGTCAGCTATTTTGCTTTCGTCACTAATGGACAACCTGTAATCCCGGCTGCTCTTTGACTGTCACCATTGCCGGATCAATCCTAATCCCGTTAATGGAAGCCGGCCGCTCAGATCTGACCTCCTGCAGTTGACAAAAGGAGCCAGACCTCTGAAGCCCATGGAGCGTGCCTTGGGCTCATTTCAGAGCCAGCTAGTCTTCTGCACTGGCTGAACCCAGAGCTGTCAGCAGCCAAACCGCAGGCAGCCTTACAGTGACCTCCCTTGATGGCCTTGCTACTCCTCACAAAGTTCTTCTCTGATCCCACTTCCTTTCCCAGATCTGCAATGTTTTGGCAGACAAGCTACAGCTGATATTTTGGCAATTACAGCTGACAGGCCACTGTGGACCTGGCTTTTGTGGAGGGTTTTTTTTTTTTTTTTTTT
>JAILXH010032680.1:0-12151 GCA_023558415.1 Piaractus mesopotamicus
GTGTATGTATATATGTATATATATATATATATATATATATATATATATATATATATATCATGATAAACACAGGTCAGGTCAGTTTTGTTCCAGAAATGTACAAAAACAACAAACACACACACACTCACTGTGCTCAGGGTGCACCTCACACACACCACATACAAAGCACACATTCATCCTTACCTTCTACACACACATGCATACAATCATAGACATGTTTTGGCTCTCGGATAAAGAAGTACTCCAGACGTTCACTTTGTCTTTGTCTCCCCTGTGCAGATGTAGCCTCTATGGTTACATTACCCAGGAGCTGATCCAAAACTCCAGCTAACACTCACATACACCACTTCACACTTCTAATTTAACCCTCTCTTACCTAACATCCCGTTAGTGACCCATTCTTTTTCCCCCATTAACTCAATAAAGTCTTCCTACAGAAAAGTTGGCGAGTAAAATGGATCAGCATGTGAAATTGAAGCTCTCTATGTGCCGCCATGTTTGCTGTCACTGTTTAAAAGAAGCTCTACTCTGCTTTTATTGTTGAATGCACTGCGAGCGCATGCACACATTCGGAATGCAGTACAGATCGGAATGGAAACGCTTATTGAGTTGTTTTGTCGGAGTAGCAGTAAAAGGCAGAGAGAAGTATATGCCTATCCATGTGTTTGCTTGGTTTCTTAGATCGTGATCATTACCTATGAAAATAAGTACAACAGCAGTTTTGAGACACCACATTATTAACGGAGAGGATAAGAGAGATGAGGCCAAAACGGCTTTTTTTTTTTTTTTGGCCAAGGGCACTAAAGCGTTAATGTTGGATGTCCAATAAACATGTTCACTCTCTCTCTTTTTCTCTCCCTCTGAACTTCTCTTGTACACCTGAGACAGAGAGTGAGTCCTGTGGGGGCACTGAGCGGAGGAATGTGTGCGTGTGGGGGGGAGGAGTGGGGGTTAAAGGTGTGCTGGGAGGAATTTAGAGGGGGGCAAGCAGGGGGGAATTATAAAAGACTCCTGATTGATTTAGCAAACGGAGCATCACACTGGCTCTCTCCAACCCCCAACCTGGAGTCTTAACTTATCCTGGGATGCTCATCTCCTCTGGAATGATGTGTGTGTCTGCCTTTGTACAGACAAAACAGGAAAAACCTTCAATTAGGGCTGGGGAAAATGTGGATAATTGGATCACAGTATGTAAAACACTGAATAAAAATCATTGTACATTGTAAATGTGGCCACTGCTGGAGCTTTTTTCTGTTACAACGTATCAAACCCAAAAAACAATGTATCAAAAAAGAAATATTGTGTCATGAAAATGTCTTGAAATATCATGATCATGATATTATATTATCGCCCACCCTGACCTATAGTGTCAGGTTGCAAAATTGTTCTAAAAGTGCCTTTTACTTTTTTTAAACTGAAAGAGGAAAAACATTTCTTTTAAGTTACTGTGGTTAAGTTTAGTGTTAGGCTTAGAAAATTCTTATTACGTATACATATTTATATGTTGGAACAAAACGTGATATCTCCATTTTTGTTGTTTTTTCATGTTTTGACATAATGTGAAAACACCAACTGACCTTTACATTGTGTGAAAGTTTTATGATGAATGAAAGTAATAAAGTGGCCCAGTAGTAACTATCCAAAATTACTTTTTATTACATTATTAAAACTTATTACATTGACTTCCATTTAAATTTAGGAACATTTTTTCCTTCTCCTGAAAACTACATGTTGTAGTTATATATGTAATACATTCAGGACTTAATATTACTACATGTAGATATATAATACACGAGACATATGATATTACATATAGGTACTTACATATGTCCCATACATATTATATATATATGTATGCCCCTACGTCCTCTGTAGATAAGCGAAAGTGTGTGTGTGTGTGTGTGTGTGTGTGTGTGTGTGTGTGTGCTGGATTGGCCATTGCACTGGAAATTCTTTATACCAAAGTGGGGAACTGATACAGGCAAACCACAATGTTCTGTTTTTCACGTTAACAGTTATGTTATTTATGAAACATGCTCTTTATTGGTTTTCCTTAGAAAGAGAAACTACTGGAATATCATTATAATATTTACTATTGCAGAAGTTTTTTTTTTACAGTACTCCAATATTTATTGCTCTATGTACACTTCTGTACCTTTACTAGTCATTATACCAGAAATCTGCTTAAACCCTGTTAGTTTATCTGTTATCACTATATAATTCACTTCAAGGCCCCATGTTCTGTAATACTGTAGCAGTGTATTACCATTGTTGTCCAGCAGTACTATGCATGTACAGTTCAGTACGGTTCGGTTTTTACCTCACAAAACCTTCCCCCACTCAGCCTGCAGCGTGTAATGCAGCTATGCATGACTGAGAGACTTTTGAATTGCCAAGGAATGTAACAAAACCCTATGAAAATCAACCTTCCGTGGAAGCTCTGAGAACAGTGGAGCGGGCCTGCGTTCATTAAGGGAGAAATCAACAGTTTGGAAAATTTAGATGAAGTTAGAGCAGCGCAGAAACGATCTAGTTCTCTAAGGAAAACATTCACACACACACTTAGGGTCAGTTGGGCTATTGCGTTGCAGTCCAAACTGGTTTTCCTTCTCAGAAACCCAAGGGGAAGGACACCTTTAGCCTTTGACCTCATTCTAGCTCCTGGGCACACCAAAGGTCGAAGCAGGCAGACTTTCTGTCTCTGTGTTGTAGTGCTATTGGGTTTCTGACCATTTGATATCCCACTAAAAGCTCCAAACGACATCCTACCTAACTCCAAACCAGTGTTGTGTTTAAAAAGCATGGTTTCAAGTAAATGTTCAGTGCATTCATTTGTTGAGCTTAGTGTGAGGTATATTACTAATTGACTAATCTACTGAATGGCAGTGAATTGAAAGTTAATAGCTTTAAGATTAGTTTAGATTAATCAGAGTTTTTAAAAAGAGGCCAAACAATAAATTTTTTTTTAATGGAACAGTAACAAACCACACATTTAAACGACTCTAAAATATGCATTATCACCATGCTAATTGCCAATTAGTCATTGCTGTTTCATAGAGAAGGTACATTTTTATTGATGGTTTTTTAAATTGATTAATCAGGTTTAACTGATTAATCGTGCCAACTCTGATATCCTTTAAGTATGTGTGTGGATGTGACTTTGAGTGTCACAGCTCCACTGTGCTAAATGTCCAGGTGTTGTGAGATGCTGTCATTTACATGGTGTTTGTATGTGTGTGCACAGAGCTCAGAGACTTTGAGCCCGATGACCAGCAGGAGATTGAGGTGGATGAGGGAAACACAGCGGTGATCGAGTGCCATCTACCAGAGAGCCAGCCTAAAGCCCAGGTCCGCTACAGCGTCAAACAGGAATGGCTCGAGACGTCTAAAGGTACATTTGCTCCTCGTCCTCATAGTCTTGAAAGTCTACTAGAATTAATAAATGAGAATTTTTAATAAGCCATTTTGCTCCTTCCTAATGTCACACATTCTCATGTTTAAGAACCATGAGATGTTAAACTGTTGTACTCCACTAGAGGTCAGTGTAGACCCTGAGTTTTACGTTTTGGTTAGGTTTTCTAATCTGTTTAGTCCCGAGAAGGAAGTTTGGAAAGACTTCTACAGCCGCCTAAAGGCTCCCGGACAAGAAGCGCTGTGTAAACTCGAGCTTGTGAATTTATTGTGTTTGGTATCAGCTAACTCTTCACAAACTTGCTGTTTACCAGCTAAAAGGTATGAAGTAAAATTAGTATGATAGGTGGGCTAGTTACATTAGCTGAGGGAAAAAGAGGTGATAAGTATTTGAATAACTTAAAGACTTTCAAGCCACATGTCACCTATGATGGATTTATGGGCTGGGTTTGTAGTGCAGTAATAATAAGATGTTTTTTAGTCCTTTTGAAATTGTTTTTTTTTTTTTATTTCGTTGTGTTTTGATGTGTCCAGTGTGCAGTAGCTTTCTGACTTTACTCTGTTTGATTGGATAGAAATGTGTGCAAATGGAACTGGAAATTGAAATCAAGTTCATATGATGATGTACACTTTTCTTTGTGGTCCCTTCCAAATACACTGTACTCTGCAGAAGTCTTAGTCCATCTGAAAATTATATTTAAAACTATTTGTTAGTGCAGTATGTGTTTATTTACTTAATCATCATTTGAATAAATACATATAAACATTACTAAATTGTGTATGTTAACTTAGTAGTTGTCTGTTAGGTCCGGTGTTTACAATTACCATCCAGTCGCTAGTTTATACAATCCATCCTTCGTTAGTTTAATTCAGCTGTGCTGCTAATTGAACTGAACAGATCCTTGCAGTGACTGAAGCTGCACTGACAAGAAGAAAAAAAACAAACCTGTGTTCTTCAGGACAAAACGTCAGTAACTATACTGAAAACAAGAAATTCCTGTTACTTTGTGCTGTATTAATGTTTATTTGTATTTATTCCAATTTTACATGGTGTTTTTACTAGCAAAACACACTTACTGCTGAGATAAACAGCTTCCCTTGGCTGGCCTAAGACTCCTGCACAGTACTGTATGCCTGTTCTCTCTTACCGCCACTGATTTTGCTGGAATTTGCCTGACCTGTGTTTTATCTGTGCTATCTCTGTGGCTCTGATAAGCTTATCAGCAATATGTTGAAACATGGGAATATTTTGTTTATCTTTGCCATCATTTATTTGTCGTCCCTAAATGTGCTCTCTCGCCATGCCTGGTATGCGCTTCTCTGGCAGCTGCAGTTTCACTCAGAGTAATTGAGTCTTCAGTGCAGTTTGCTCTTGTCCAGACTGCATGGCGCCCCCTGGTGGTCATCAGGTTTCTCATGCATCCCTGAAATCAGCTCTAGGGACGGATCTGATATTAAGCTCATATGATAAGCTGATATTAAGCTATTTGGTAAAATATTACTCATCAAAGTTTTTTCTTTATGTTTCTGTTTGTGTTAACGTGCTAATGTATTTCCTTTAATTGTGCATTGTAAAAATACTGTGAGTCAATTTTGTTGGATTATTTTATCGTTTATCTTGTATTAATAAAGTTGTAGCTGCACATCTGTTGCTCACCTTCTAGCGTCTAAATGGATGTAGCAGGTCAAACAATCCATTTTATCAGTGTCAAGAGTTTCGACACACATAATTGTGGAGAAAAAAGTGGGATCGCAGTGAAATGTAGCGGAATAAAACTAAAAACAAAACTTAAAAATGGAAATGGAGTGCTGAAGTACTTACAATTGTATGCAAATGTTTGAACACCCTGGTCAAATAATGGTCTAAGTGAAAATGTGTGTTCTGTCCTGTGCAGAAACACACGTCTGTCTATACAATTTATTGTACAATTTCTGTTTATTTGCTGAGTGAAGCACCTTGGAAAAAAAAAGCAAAACATAAAATATAAAATAAATATAGTATTTTATAAAATACTGTCCCCAGTATTTTTAATTCAGCATATAAACAGTAATTGTGCATTAAAATATGCAGAAGTGTGTCCTCCTATTCATGGGGTTGTGTTCACCTATTCACACTTAGAAAATCAACAAAACATGTAATTTGACCAGGAGTGTCCAAACTTTTGCATACTGCTGTAAGCTTGGTAACAAATTATATGTACTCTGCTGCTGTCAGCTGCTAAGGAGCTAACATTAAATCAGCTCATACATAGTCAGGGTGGCCGATTAATAGTTCCTGGTGCCAACATTCAAATACTGAAAACACTCTTTATATTCATTATATTTCATTGGAAACTGGGGAGAAAATATGACGTCAAATAAGAAAAGTTACAGAGAACATCGCTGCTGTGGTGTGGAAGTTATGCAACACCAGACTTGCCTGCGTAAACATGTCGATCTGACTGAAGAACAAGTTACGCACAGTGAGAAACCGTTTTTTACGGTAGAGTGATGTTTTTTCTCCCGTGTTCACCCAAATATTCGTTCATTAGCTCTATATACTCAAATATTAAAGTCATTCAGAATGCACAATCCATAATACACAGAGACCAGCTGTTTAAACAGGCTGTAAATCTGTTTTTCAGTGTCTGTCACTAACCTTCACCCCCTGTCTGTGACTGTAGGGAATTACCTGATCATGCCATCGGGGAACCTGCAGATAGCCAACGCCACACAGGAGGACGAGGGGCCTTACAAATGTGCCGCATACAACCCGGTCACCCAGGAGGTCAAAACCTCCACCTCCACCGACCGCCTCCGCATACGACGTGAGTGGACATTAAAGTTACAAAACTATCATTATTGCTTTATTTTATAATATATTTTGCAAACAAAGAATCTGAGTATGCACAGGGTTTACTTATTTAGTAAAATCACAAACTACAGTTAATATGTTCTGTCAAAATCAGGGTCATATGTGATCTCACTGATATGAACCTCTGTCCGTCTGCAGGCTCCACGTCAGAAGCAGCGCGAATCATCTACCCGCCCACATCCCGCTCTATGACGGTACGGAAGGGCCATCGTATGGTGCTGGAGTGTGTGGCCAGTGGCACCCCCACCCCACAGGTCACCTGGGCAAAGGACGGCCGCGACCTGCAACCCCAAAACAATACCCGCTTCCTCCTCAGCAACCTGCTGATCGATGCTGTGGGTGAGAGCGACTCGGGCACCTATGCCTGCCACGCCCACAATGGCATGGGCTCTCCTGGCACAGCCACTGTACTCTATGACGTGCAAGTAATCGGTGAGTGTTAGAGACGTTGTGACACTACTTTTTCTTTTCTGATACTGAGACTGATATTAAAACCTTAAGCAAGGCTATATTTCAGGGTTGATATGTTACAGGATTGGATCAGGTTCATTCTTGTCTTAACTCTTCAAAATAACATACATTTTCTGCTGATATTGGTCTGATAGGGATACTCACTGATGCTGATATGTCACTTTAGTGAGTGTCTATATCTGCAGGCTGATGGAACTACCAAAATGTTCAAGAGTTTAACGTGACATAAATCATTTTCATTTTATATACATTTATAATTTGTAAAGATTGTAGGTTCACATATAAACTAGATGTCAAACAGCATGTTTTATTCAATGCTTCATGTCCTTTGGTTGCATCATGAAGTAATTAAATGACTTTTATCAAGTTATCCGACTTCTGAAATATGAGGTGTTCTACATATTCATTTAACTATTGCTTTATTGTCAATATTTTCTTATTTGAGCTTCTCGGTCTGACTTTTCGGAATCATCTACAGCTCTATTCCTCATTCTGGACACATTTACGGTTGTTTTTCAGCTTCCTACTAGTTCTTTGAAACCTTTGAAGTTGCACTAGACTTCCACATTACAATCATTTTATACCTGCATCTGCAGCCAACTTTGTTTAATATTGTTGAAAATTTTGATTTCAAACTTTTCGTAACTTTTGGACAGTAGTGTATTGTTTGAGTGAGTTATGCTTTTGTGCAGTCACCTGTTGTAAAGATGTGTGGCACATGTTTTGTGTTTGAGCAGAGGAGCGTTCCACATACAGATTAAAGTTAGTCCTGGACTGTGATGTATTTTCAGTAGAGAATCATTAAGGGAGTAATCTGGTCCAGTTCTGGGCTCTTGAAAAAGCAGCCTGTAGTGGTTCAGTTTCATGCTGGGAAATGGAAAGTGTTGCATCTATAGAACAACGAATGGCATTGTGAAAGCTGAGAGCAGTGTGTGTGCCTGTGCCTGTGCGTGTGTGCAGGATGGAGTAGCCGAGACACTGATGAGGTTGTTTTTGTGGGCTCGTCTCTCGGCAGCTGTGATTAATTAAGCCAAGGCTGCTGCTGCTCTAATGAGCGCTGCCTGATTCACTAGCAGCCAACCATCAACTGTTGAGAGAGGGAGAGAGAGAGATGGAGTAGCAGGGGGTGAAAGAGCAAGAGAGAGAAAACAAGGAAGAAAGCAGGGGAGGGGGAGAAAGAGAAAGAGAAACAGTCTTTCCTATTGCTTTACCTTGCACACCTGAACCATGACACCATAAGTGACGTGCAAAAAACACACAGTCAAGCTTTTACAGGCTCAAACTATGCTCAGACATACATACTGTACTGTATATATTATATACAGTACATGTGCTGTAGTACTATATTATAATATTGTATGCTGTGGAAATATTTAAAGTGCTATATACTGTAATTCTGTATTAGAATTCTATATGCTGTAGTACTATATTACAGTACTATATACTGTAGTACTACATTATAATATTGTATGTTATGGAACTGTATTAAAGTGCTAAGTGCTGTAGCTCTCTATTATAATACTGTATGCTATAGTTCTATATTCATATTTTCACACAATGTAAAAGGCAGCTGTGTGTGCTGTGTTCAAATGGTGAAAAAAAGTGATAAAAAATTCTGATTTTTTTGACAGGGACAATATGCTTACTGTACAGACTAGTATATTACTATATGCTATAGTACTATATTACAGGACTCTATAATGTAGTTGTATTATACTGTATACTACATTGATGCTACAGCACTGTATTAGTATACTGTGTGTGTACTGTCGTAGTACTATACTGCAATACTAAGCGTATGCAACACATAATATGGTATTATGTGTTGTAGTACTGTATTACAGTATAATATCCTGTACTAGAATAGCATTACATTGTTTGCTATTCACTGGGTTGGGCCATCCTCATGTTTTAGGGCAACTTACTCCACGGCTTTTTTAAGGTAACTCAACTTGTGGGACTTGAGTTTGCCCATGCCTTCAGGTTCAGTTTCATTAAAATTTTTACAGTGTTGTACTGCATATGCTGTAGCCTATAGTACTATATTATACGTGAGCTTATAGTACACTAAAATCACATTTCCTACTTTAGTTACTGTACTTCTTGACACAGTATCAGCAAAACACCTGACACTCAGACTTCCCTCTTTCTATGTTTCAGAGGCTCCTCAGGTGCGCGTGGAGCTGCAGCAGCAGGAACCTGTGAGGGGGGACACAGTGAGGTTCAGCTGTCAGGTTCGGGGAAACCCCACCCCCAGCGTGATGTGGCTGCACAACGCGCGCCCCCTTAGCCCCTCCCCTCGCCACCGCATATCTGCCCAGACCCTGCGTGTGCTGAATGTGGGGCCACAGGATGATGGAGTGTATCAGTGCATGGCTGAGAACTGGGTGGGCGGAGCTCAGGCTGCAGCAAGACTCCTCACTGTGCCTTCATGTATGTACCATTGCCAAGCGGGGGATTTAGCAAACATCTTGGGTCAAAAGTGTTGGTCTTGGATCAGATTGCCCTGTCCAGACGATCAAACTCATGAAATGAATTGGATATGAATATGGAAAAACACAACCCCAGTATTTGTTTAATGTCATATTCGATTTACATAGTATATCAAAGTCATGCAAATGCTTCTCCCTTCCACAGTTTAGTGCACTATGTTTCCATTGTTGTTTTTTTTCTGGTGTATATTTCATATTCAGCTTTAGATCATGCTCATTTCATATGCTTCAGTCTAAAGAAGGATAATAAGAAGGCTGTTTTTTAACTACATGTTAACCTCTTAAACTCTAAGTAGATTAAATATGTGGTCCCTTACAATTTGCTGACGTGGTTTTTAGTTTCATAGTAGTGACTGAGCAATAGGTCTTAATATTAATAGATAAATAATAAGCTTTCAGTTAAAGGGGTTAATCTGCTGTTGAATCTGCTCTTAAGTGGCCACTCTTTTGGTTTCAGCACCCTCTCGTCCAGGCCGCCTGCCCCTCATTCGCCCTCTGAGCCCCGATAAGGTTTTGCGGGAGCAAGTTCCAGCCCGCCCTGTGGCCCCCAATGCAGACGTGCTAGTGGACTGCTCAGAAATCCTGGGAAACGTCTCTCCCGCTGAGGCTCCTGTCATCTTGAGCCAGCCGCGGACAGGAACGGCTGACTACTACGAGCTCATCTGGGAACCAAGGCATGATGGGGGTGCTCCAGTACTGGAGTACATTGTCAAATACAGAAAGGTAAAGCTTGTGGGCTCATTAATGTCTCTCTGAAGTTCCTTTCTGGCTGGTAGTTCAGCCAAATGTATTCAGTCAGCATGTTTTGGGTCTAAAGTTTGCTTCTTTGGTTTTGCACTGGAGCTACAAGGCTAATGTAGCTAACAAGTAATGGAGTCTTATAGCCACTAATTATTAGCATGCAAACTGCAGATTTAAATCATCCGGTACTTGCCTCAAGCCTTGTTGAATGGTTAATGATCTAAAACAGACTTGCTTATGTGGTTTCTGACAGTGTGACGTACTGTTACCTAGAAAAATGTCCATTGTTATAGAACCATTGCTATAAAGAGGAATTCCACTGATTTTTCAAAATTCTAATTAAGTTGTTCAGATGTAAACAAAGTCTTGGTTTAGTAGAGTGGTTTGATGTAAAATGCTCTGTTCTAGAGAAACTTACCCAGTCAGAATTTTCCACTTTGATAATGATAGGAACCAGACATCCGAAGATTTTAATGCCTCTGAAAAATCCCTTACAGAAAGTTATTACATTAAATGGTTATAAATATGTTGTCTGACAATCAGTTCCACTTTAAGTGCATCATATTGATTTCTCTTGACTACTTCTCTGTATTCTATTTTCACTACATTATTACAGTGTGCATCTAATATGCATCTAATATGTAAGACACAAGTCTTGAATCTGATGTCGAACAACTCATTAAGACATTTGCTCTCTTTCTCCCTGCTTATCTCTCTCAGGCTGGCGACTCTTTAAGTGAGTGGACCATCAAGAACATCTCTGGTTTGGAGAACAAACTGACTCTTGCCAAACTGCAGCCAGCCAGCCTGTATGAAGTGGAGATGGCAGCCAAGAACTGTGCTGGACTTGGTCAGCCTGCGATGATGACCTTCAGAACTGGCAAAGGTAAACTAAAACTGCTTTTTTATAGGAAGTTTATACTCAAATACATACAAAGAATGTATGGAAAAAAACCTTTTTATTGTATAAATATTCTACAATTACATTTGCTCTATAGGCCGCAAAAACCTAGGTGGACCAATAGAGCGTCCCAAACCAGTGGCACCATCACGTTTGTCTCGTAAGTGCTTTTTGATTCTTCTAATTCAAGTCATTGGTTACACATAAAAACTGCTGGTATAACATTTGTGTTTTACAATCTCTCAAAACTCAATCTTGTTTCTAATAAGAACTGTTGTATGGACTAATTTTCTTCTTATATACTAACTCTGATTCTCTCTTGATCTTTTTCAATCCTAACTCAAATTAAGGATGACCGTAAGTCTGTTATGGTGTGTTTCTGTGTGGGTGTGTATATATCCTATGTGAATGTCTAGTGCTTAGGTCTGACACCTTGTTTGTGTCTTTGCAGCCCCTGAAGCTCCAGACAGACCCACAGTCACCACGGCGTCAGAATCCTCGGCCTATGTGACATGGATTCCCCGTGGAAACAGAGGCTTCCCCATCCAGTGCTTCCGTGTGGAGTATAAGAAGCTGCGGAAGGATGGAGGAGGAGGAGGTGGAAGCGAGTGGGAAGTAGCGGAGGATAATATCTCCCCATCACGCCTTTCAGTGCAAATCAAAGGCCTGGAGAAAGGTGGGCTTCTCCGTCATCATCCTCATCACTGTCAACATCGCCAGCATCAGCATCCAGTTTCCATATTCTAATTATAATACATTTTATCTAAATGTGCCTTTGACACAATACAAACTATAGGGCATTTTTGAGCATTCCTATTGGTCCGTTCCTCATGAACTTTTTACACAACGTAAAGGACAGCTGCCATGCCATTATGTAAAAAAATAGATTTAAAATAGAGTAAAAATGAAGACAGTTACAGTATACAATTTGTAAGAGAGTCCAGAATCATGTTACACTCAAGGGCAATTAAACCTGTAAATCAAGTTTTTTTTCAGTATTTGAATAAAATAATAAAAGCAATAGAAAAACAAAGAGAAAAATATTTCAGTACCAGAATAATATTAATTATAATGTTAAAAATTCTATTTAAAACTTGTAAATAATTTGACCCACTCTACATTTGAATCCATTCTGATGAAATGGTTGTTTATCAGAGGTGAAATATTAAGTACTTTTGCCGTAAATTTGATGCAAACAAAAGTTCAGTTTGTGTAACAGATGGTTATTATTAAATGGTTATTTGTGCATTACAGGGACTTCGTACAAGTTTCGTGTTTTGG
>JAILXH010032680.1:16144-35252 GCA_023558415.1 Piaractus mesopotamicus
TTGTACCAGAATCACACAGCCAGGAAAATGGTAACCTTATTAGTTGTCTGAGTTACAAAGATTATACAGGCCCATCTTCCACTGCTTGCTTAAAACCTGAAGGGTTGATGGTGAGGGGACAAAGTACTACATTGAATATATTCGATTCAAATGTGTTCATAATTTCTACATTAATAAAATACATCAATAAAATGATGTATTTCAGTTTACTTACTTTAGGCAATAATTGTATAATTCATGTATTCTGAATGTAGCATTATTAGTAAATCATCACAGATGGTTTGTTTTGCTTAATACATGAAGTTGAAAGGTTATGAATGTGTTGATGCATTTTGGCCAGGCATGTGAAGGCTTGTTTCTCTTGCAGGAGGATGGGGATTGTGAAATGGAGTGTGGGACGTTATTGGCACAGAGACTTTCCAATGGACATTCGCATGCCTATCACTACTCTAATGGGTAAGAATTATTAATTATTAATCATTAACTCTCTGTCAAGAACTGGCCAAGAAGCTAACTGAACTGGTCAAGAAGCGAACTAACATGGTCATGTATTCATCGGTAGATTAGGGTGTTAGATCACTATCTGAACTGTATTGCCCATGTTTATTTGAACCTTTTGGCATATTTGTTATTATACACAGTCTTATTAGTTATGAATAGGCTTTACCAAGGATCACAAGTCTTACCCAGAAAGAGCCGATGTGGCTGCAGGTTTTTATTGCAGTCTGGCAGAAGCACATCTGATTTTACTTGTTTAATCAGTTGGTCTCAGTTTTCAAACAATAGATTAGTTATATGAGGTGTCCTCCTGCAGGGCTGGAATGAAAACCTCTTTGTGGGTAAGACTGGTGACCTCAGATCTAGAATGTACAAAACATCTTAATTCATACACTCGTGTGTCATGCAGCAGTGCTTTTCTAGTGAACTTGAAACACTAGCATTAATAGTTTTTTCTGTTTTAATTTAAGACTCTACATCTAAATCTACCAAGCTCTAGTTACTGTTCATTAAAAAGTGACTTTAATTAAGTAATGGGATGGGGTTTTTTTTTGTCCAGTGTTCCTGCCCATGTGGACGAGGAGAGCAGCTGTGAGCCTGAAGACTCCACCGTAGAGCTCCTCAGCCCACAATCCGAAGATCCTGAACACACGCTGGAAAACCACACTCTCTCTGAGACACTGCACTTAGAGGAAGAGATAACTGCAGGTTAGTGCATTTAGCATCTCATAACTGGAACGGGAAAACTGATCTATCCAGGCTCCGCCCACAAATGCGTTCGGTCATAGCTGTTGCGCAGCTGGACAAGTGTTATATACTTTTGGCAAAAGTCTCATTCAGTCTAATGAGAAACTGTAGAGGACAACTAGCCTAGTTTTGTCAAAATATGTAAATTTAAAAGGTGCTATTAGTTCCAGATTCATTTTTTTGTATGCATTTGAAAAATCACACTATTGGGTGACAACAGGGGTTGTTTTTTTTTTTTTTTTTTTTTGTAAACCTGCCCAATCCATATAGTTTCAGATATGGAATATCTGTTTTTTTTCCTTTCTCTCCAGACCTGCCACTGTTAGCAGTATCAGACAATACTATCACCACAACGGCACTGCAAGATGCAACACAACAGGAAGTCAGCAAGATCCGGTGTGAAAGTCATCTAGAAGAGCGAGGACCATGGGATGGGTGAACAAAGAACAGGAAAGAAAAAAAGGACAAAAAAACAAAAAAAAGAACAGAGACAGTATTTATTTTTGTATAACAGATACTATATTTATATATTTATGCCTGTGTAAATAGTACAGTTTTGTTATCCTGTATATATGGATTGTTTATAAAGATAAACATGTATTACTATGTTTTGCTTGTCACCACCAGGACAAAGGGAGATCCTAACAGAAGATCATTAGTAAATCATCTTTCTGACAGACAGCTGGGCATAAATAAGCTTCAAATTGTTCTTTATCTAGCTTCTGTGGATGTTACGGCTGGAAACCTTACCAGTGTTGTTCATGCTTTACAGATAAAAACATTATCTTGAACCAACTGTTAAGACTGCTAGAATGTGGAGAGCATGAACAAAACAGGCAGTTAGCTTAAGAACTAAAAAGTATGCAAAATGCAGTATTTAGCAGCAGACCTTCTCGTACACGTTACGTTGTGTAGTAGTGTTGCCGCCTGCATAACTCTGGTTTGATTGTATGAACTTTCATAACATTTTCACTGAATGAAAAGTGGCATTATTGGTGGTGGTAGGCTTCTTGGTGCAGTGTTCAACCGATTTTGTACATATATCACTAAGAAATATGTATTTCATCATTAACAAAGTATTAACAAATTGTATGCAATGTATAAGCACCATGCCTTTAGTAATATTGACTATGAATATTTTTAATAACTGAATGGGAAACCTGGAATGAACACATCTACCTTAGATTATACTGGTTTTTAGGTGCTTAGCTGATTTTAAAGGAGCTATATGTATGCTTGAACAAGTTATTTTAGAAACAAGCATCTTACAAAGATCATTAAATGAATTACAAAATCTTGAATCGAGCTCCTTGGAATCCAGTTTGGCACCGAAGATCAGAATTTACAGTTTTCAGTGAACTGTAAACTACACTACTGCATCAGTATTAGCCTTCTCACAAAGTGCTGAACTATGAAATAATGAAGGAAAACATGAATCTACAACTCATTTTAGAAGTGTATGTAGCTGTTGTGGTTACATGACCTTGAGCACTATTGCATGTAAATAAAGCTAAAGAAATCACACTGAACTTTGTTTTCATTGCATCTGAAATCTCACTTTTTCACCCACTGTTGAGGTAAAATATACTTGACAAAGTATCTTTCACATTATAGCACATAAAAATGAATACCTCTTTCACCCTACAATGCTCCAGAAGATGTTGATACCGTGCAGTGTCTTTAAAAAGATAAGACATTACCTGGATGATCAAATTGTGTGATACATTTGTATGCTACGGGCTACATATAAAAAGAGGCTAATAAGACACTCTGTGTCCAAAAGTTTGTAGACACTTGCTCATCCAACAGTTTTTTAATCAAGGATATTAACCCCTTAAATGGTCAGGGACTGCTGGTTTTTTAAACACTACCATAACCTTAGCCAGTTTGCATTGAAGTTCATGTAGTTACTGAATAATAAGCCTTAGTATGTAATAAACCTGGCATATTAAGGGGTTAAGAAAATCTACCAGCTTAAAATTTCTGCTTTATTTAATTTTCAAGACTGAACATGGTGATTCAGATTACAGTGGTGAGAAAGGAACCAGGGGACATGATGTACTGTGCAATTAAAGCCACTTTATTTTCTATCCAAAACCACCAGTGGACCTACATGTGTCTTCTGAGTTTTTATGTCATGTTGATGATGGCAAATTGTGGTAAATATGAAGAAATAAGCTTTCTTTGTAGATTATTTTGCTTTTCAACACCCTGTATGTACCTTTCCCCCAAAACATACATTTTAGGCCAAAACTTCATCTTAAAGCATTTTCTCAGACATCAAACATATCAGTTTCATGAAATTATATTCTGCGACGCAGCTTTTAGAAGCCTCTGGTTTCTTCCACCATAGCTGTGAACAATTCTGAAGTTTTTCCACACCTGAACATTTGACACCAAAACACTGTGAATAGTTCACACTGTAATGACTGAATTAGGCAGAAATTTCCAAAAATCAGTGGAATTCTCCTTTAATATGGAGTTTAGTCCTCATTTAGTCCTACTCACCTGATGCCCAAGTGCAGGTCGGAAACAATAAAAATCTTGTGCTGCCGAAAAACACAAGAACTTGCAGTGCAGACAATTATGTGTGTAGAGCAAATGGTGTTAGGAATGTTACGCTTTTGTTCTTACTGTAATTTACTTTTTTTATGTTCCTCATTGTTGGTGATTTTTTTTGAAATATTCCAAATTAATTTTCCAATGCCTTTGAATTTTTGCAACAGCCATATCTTTTAATATACACATACATTTTATTTTTCCTTAAATATATAGATTGCTAAAATGTTCATGTTGATTTATACCTTTTGACTCAAAAAAGAGAACAAAGGCAAAAGTTTTACTTTAATACATGCAACGTGTATTTGACCCTTGTTATGGAGCACTAACCTATACCTCTGGGATGAGTTGGAGTGGCGTTTGTGATCCAGTACTAATCATTCAACATCAATCCCTGACCTCACTAGTGCTCCCACTGCTGAATGCACTCAAATCTTCACAGCAATGTTCCAACATTTAGTGTAAAGCCTTCCCTGAAGAGTAGAGACAGTTACTGCAGTATAGTATTAAAACTCATACACAATACACACACACACGCGCTAACTTCAAATATAACAAATGTAGTTTTTTTGTTGGCTATTAGCAGACAATTCTAGAAAGTTCTTCTGTCCAAACTCAATCTGAGGTAATAAAACACACAAACAAATTTGATTACAAAACAAAAACATTTTAATAATCACCTTTGAGTATTTACAATATCTACACAACACCGAGTTGTACATAAATAAGTAAAAGTATTTTAACTCGTTGATATTCCACTAATCAATGAAAAACCTCACTCTCTTTAAGAGATGGAAATTTTTTTTAAAAAGAACTTTAACAAAGCAAGTCCTTTAAAAGGTTATCAACCATAGTTACTGAAAGATCAGTTGAGGCTGTGATCATTCACAAAAAACACTGGGTATATTCGTAGTGGCAACGTATGCCAAGTAATAACTGCTTTAGACATTTAGGCATTTGACACCTCAGTTGTTGTTACTACTGAACACAAATCTAGGCCTAAACCAGCAGGGCTGCTCTCCCTTAAAAGTAAAAATTGCATACTATAAGCCTAGACTTGGATCAAACTCCATTATATTGGAAATTAATCAATTTAAATTGTGTCCACACTTGCAGTTTGTGGTTCTAGTTGAGGGCACAATTAAGTTGACACTGCAAGTCTGTGGATATCTACCGTATCTTTGCAGAACACACACTTGCAATGATCCTCTCAATGTTAATGTTGTACCCAAACATTTTCAAAACAACCTGTTAGAATGTGGGATATATACTCAGCCCAATACTGCTTTGATGCGGTATTTGGACAAGGATACGGTCTTGTGCACCGTGTTTTTGCATGTTTGGCAAATGGGACACACTTAACGGACATAATGATGCAAGTGCGAACTTTGGGACAGGCTGATTGTTTTCTGTCAATTATTAATTAACCCAGATATACCAGACAGTGTTTTATGCTTACAATGGCTCAGAAAGACAAACAGATGAGTTCACCTATAACACCTAGGTAAAGCACAGCCCAAACACATCAGATAATCAAAATTTCACTTGAGTTAGCAGAAAAAGACAATGTTTTTAGGTAGTACTGACACGGGGCGAATATTTCATAATCTGCATCTTTAAACAGCAGAGGTCCCATCATGGCCAAGAATGTGACTGATATTGTGGGCTGGGCGATTAGACTGCTTGTTGGAGTCAGATGAGGAAGTATTGGCAAGGGACAGTAAAGGGGACATTGGCATAGAGGAGCCATCAGGGGGCATGGCTGTGGCTATTTCGGGGAACAGGGAAGTCAGGTTAAAATTTGATAAATGAGGAGTAATGCCTGAGGAGTTTGCTATAGGCATTGGTGTAATATCCGTAAGCAGTGGGTAGCTCGCCTGCGCAAAGCCCACAGGACGAGGTGGAGAGAGAATAGAGCCAAAGCGATTGTTAAGAGGGGCAGTGCTACTTTTGTCAGCACTTGGGCTTGTAAACATCTGGTTAGAGAAATACTGTAAAGGAATCTCACTTGGAAGGCTTGGATGAGCAGCAGGTGAATATGAAGGGTAGAAAGAAGGGAGAGTGTTCTGGGGCTCTACAGGGAGGAGAGCAGGAGTTCGTGAGGCACTGGGCTGGGTGACTGGGGGAATGAAAGATGCATTTGCGTTAATTGGAGGTGGAGGATTCATGCCTCCCTCAGCAATGAAGGAAAAACCAAAGTTCTGGGTGAGATGCTGATCTGAAACCAAGTTGTTGTCACTGCTGACCTGTGCACCATCTGCCATGAAACGCACAATACTTCTACGTCGACTTTCACCACCTGTCTGTGGGCGTCCAAGCAATACACCTCCACTTGATGGAAGTGTCAAGGAACCCTCAGGTTCAAATGAATTTACAGGTCTCAAGTTGCCTGATCTAGGTCGATCTACTGGACGGATCTTTGTGCTTTGCGGATCTGGTCCAATATGGTGAGTTCGTTGACTGACAGCTGAAAGAGACCTTGTGGAGCCTTGTGCACGCCCTGTATCTGAGCTACTGTGTGGTGTTGAAGGAGGATGGGGGAGAACTGATCTCACAGCAGAGCCATGCAAATTCCCACTAACCTGAGAAATATGTCCTTTACTGTTGTCCCCAAGGTGCATGGGAGGAGCAGTCTGTGTAGCGTGCAAGTTAGGACTTGAGGCTTTCGCCTGTAGGTCTCCAGAAGAAACCCCAGGAACACAGTTATACTCTACACTTGATGACTGGCATCCCTGTGTACCTCTCTGGTGTCCACTTTGATCAGGAAGGTGTGGAGCCAAGAGACTTTGCATAAAGCTCTGGTGGCATGCATCTTGCTCACGTGGCAGCCCTGCTCCAGATTGTACCCCCTGTGCCGAAGGATGTGTCCCATAAGTACCACGGGCACGTCCATCCCCAGAAGGACCAGCCCCTATTCTGAACCCTGCTTGTGCTTGAGGACCCCTCTGAACTGGTGCCACAGATTTACTGCTCATATCACCACTTCGAGACACCTGCACTTCGAAGTTGCTTAGTTGATGTCCACCAACAAGAGTTTTGAAAGGCAAACACTCTGAAATTCGTTGGATGTCTGCAGTTCCAGGGTGATCTTGGGGTAGCCTACTTTGAGGATTGTGAGCAATATTTCCTTTACCACGCGAGGAGTCAACATAAACTTGTAATTCTGACTGATCCTGTGAACTGCCACGAGAGGCCTGCAGATGAAGCCCTAGGCGTTGGTCACCAGCAGATGAAGTCTTACCAATAAGTGCTTCAGCAGAATAACTAGACAGACGATGGCGTTCCTGTCGTGAAGGAGTACAGGCAAGATCTGATGACCGAGAAACAGGATTGCTAGCCTGAGAGGTCAACTGCTGTTCTAAAGTGCGAGAACCCATTAGTCTTTGCATAGCTCCATGATCCTGCCCAGGCTGACGGTCCTGCTGACTCAAATGGCCACTTTGATGAGTCCTGGGACCAGCCTGTTGGCCCTCACAATTCTTTTCCTGTCTACTGCTAAAGTGTTGCTGCTGCTGAATCTGCTGCTGAAGATGCTGATGGCGTGAATGTGAGCCCTGTTGCTGTATTTGCTGCTGTTGTTGCTGCTGGTGTGCCTGTTGCTGCTGGGAAAGTTGCTGTTTTTGTTGCGATTGGTGTTGCTGTGATTGCTGCTGATGTTGGTGCTGCTGGGACTGCTGTTGTTGCTGCTGCTGCTGTTGGTGTTGCTGAGCTTGCTGTTGGTGCTGCTGAGACTGCTGTTGGTGCTGCTGCTGTGGATGCTGTTGTTGCTGCTGCACACCACTCTTTTCCAAGTGATGTTGTTTCTGCAAACCAACAGGAGGTCCTGTCTGACCACCACGCACTACTCTCTTTTTGTGAACATGCTGATCTTGTAACAAAGTCCTCTGCTGAATACTGTGGATCTGAGTGTCTGGTTGTGTAAGATGATGATGAAGTTGGTAGAGGTGTCTCTGCTGCTCCTGTTGTTGCTGATGTTTGAGGTAAAGGTTGCCTCCCACATTCTGGCCAGGCTGTGGAGTGCCATGCTGTGTGTGCCCCTGTTGAAGGTGCACAACACCAGATTGATTTTGTTCTTGGGGTGCCAGCTGAGTAGGGCAGTGTCCTTCAGATGGCCGAAGCACAGTGCTCATGAAAGTGTTACCAGAAAACAGTGGCCCTCCTCCATCAGAGTGATTCCTTGTCATAACTGTTGAGGAGCTAGGAGGCATTTGTCCAGACATCACTTGGACATGTTCTGTTGCCTTAACATCTATCCTTCCAACACTGGCAGCTGGGCATGGCTTTGAACGCTTGTTAATAGGAAGAACAAGGTCCTCTTGGGCAGAACGTTTTGGCATATCTTTCTGATGTCGTTCAGCTATTCCCGTGCCTACATGCGTCCGCATAAGGGCACTTTTCAAAGGTGTATATTCATTAACTTGACCTGGGCCAGAGCAGCTTGGGGTAACCTGAGATGATGACTGAGACACCAGAATTGCCGCTCCCCCCGGTGATGGAACAGATACTTGCTGACCAAGATTAGGAGACCCTGGGTAAGGTTGGATAGAGCTTGGCCTGATAAGGTTGTTGACATTAAGACTAGTGAGGGTGCTAGGTTGCAACTGAGAATAAGCCATGCTCAGTGGAAGTCGGACACCAGTTGTACCACTGCCTGAAACCTCAACCAGAGGACCTCGGACCGAAACCTGTGATGGAGTCTTTGACACATTTAAGTCAGCCTGCTTTGCTTGCTTTAGCTGCTGATTTGTGACCCTTTCCTTGATGATAGGGGTTTGCTGTGTTTTTGGGAGATCCCAACCAGTGGCAGTTGTACTTGATGGGTTGTCGCCACTACAACTACTACTCCTTCTTGATGGGCTGTCTTGCTCAAATATGGCTCTAGCAGCCATTGCTAAGATTTCTGCCTGCTCAGAGGTGAAGCTAAAAGCTCCAAATGCATTAGGACAAGCTGTATTATTTTGCCCTGTTGGAAGCAACGATGCAACTGAAAATCCCCGGCTACCTGAACCTCCTGCCATTGGTGAATCAGTCTGTCTATTTGTTGCTAGTGGGGACTCAAAGGATTCATTTTCCAAAGTAGATGCCTCCTGTGAAAGAACAGTCTCTTTTTGTGAGAACGACTCTGTTTCTGTTACATTCGCTGGGGTTTCACTTGAATGTTCACCACTGACAGGTTCTTTGCTTGGATTTGATTCTGTGAGCTTGACACTCATAGAATCAATGTGACCAGTGGGTGGCATAGGCATATTAATTTCTGGCTGTTTACGTGGCTTGCCAAAAGTGTTCCTAGACCCTTGAGACAGAACAGGAGGTGCTGAGTCTGAGGGTAGTGATGTAGATGGACCTGAACAAGAAGCTGATGTTGCAGGCAAAGAAAAATGTGTCTGAATCTGTGGAGAGTCCACTGATTTACAGTTAGCCTCTCTTGCAGGCTTAGCTTGAACTTGTGAAATGTTCTGCAAGAGGGAAACTGCTGGTCCACTCTTTGTTGGACCAACACTGGTGTCTGAATGTGTACTCTGGGGTGGATGAAGTGCAGAATCAATAGATGAAACCACCAATTTATTTTCTGTAGAGCTAATACTGGCCAATGTCGGTTTATCCTGTGCTAAACTGGCATTTGATTCTGTTGGTCTGTGGCTTGTAGAAATGCTGTTGGCCAACTTGTTTGGAGAAACTGTTTCAGTCAGTGCACTGGTTGTGGAATTACCACTCGTCACTGATCTTGTCTCTTGAAAACTTGTGTCCAATGCGCTACACTGCGAGGACAGAACAACACTAACTGTTGACTCATTTTGTTGAAGGTCAATATCAGAACTTAAAATGGCACCAGTATTTGTATGGACTGCTAAACTACCCTGAGGTGAACTTACAGCAGTATTAACTGTACTAACCGTTAAACTGTGGGATGAAGTGTTGATATCAGTAGAATTTTCTTTACTTTTTGATGCTCCATTCACTAGGGAAGTCACCTTAGAGCCATTTGTTGAAGAACAGACAGTAACATCAGTTGTTTTACTACTTGAACTAACACAGATGGCTGAAGAACTGCTGCATGTTGAAGCAGCACTGATGACCACAGATTTGGTCTGAGTGTTAGTTTTAATGCTCTTATCTTCACCAGTAGAATTCATGAACTTAATGTCTGTTGTAGTGGACGAAAGTCCTTGCGTAACATTTTCCTCCGAGGCCTTTTTATGTACTGGCTTTGCAGCAATTCGGCACATGCTTCTCCTCTGTTTCGGCTCTTTTCTCCGGGCTGATCTAGCCCTTTTAGCAGACATCTGTTTTGGTTGGCTATCAGGGACCGCACTATTCTTCTTTGGCAGGATGTTAACCGCACAACTGATTGATGCTGACGACACAGGGACAGTAGGGGGCAGAACTGTCTCAGCAGAAGCACTGAATACCGAGACAGGCTTGGCTGGAGAAGATTGTACTGTAGTGTTTGAGGGTGGAGCAATGGTGTGTACCTGTAAATTGCTTTGACTTGAGACCTGTGAAATGCTCTGGCTAAGGCTAGTGAGGGCACCCAAACAATTTAATGCAACATTGGTGTTGGATTCCTCACTGGTGGGTTGAATGATTTGTGTAGCACTTTGGCTAACCTGAGAGCTCCCCTTCTCAGCTGACTTCACTGACTGTAAAACATATACCTGTCCATTCACAGTGATAGTCTGGGGTGTCTGTGTCTGCACCTGTGTAGACGGACGAGGGAGGATGTGAACCAGCTGTTTTGTCACATTTGCTTGGACAGAGGTGGTGCAGGGGGAGTTCGAAGTGGTTATCTGGTTAGGCAAAGTAGGGGTTGTAGTTGGCACAATACTCGTTGGATGATTTTGAGGAGCAGGTGTCATGGTTGGTGTCTGGATAATGACTATGTGCTGGCATGGCGTCTGACTAGTTACATCTTCTCTAATTACTTGTGGAGCTGGACATGGACTGGCCTGCTGCAGAATAACAACATTTGGATTGTTTTGAGGGGGAGTTGTCCCAATAACTGACGTCCCATCAGAGTTCATCTGCAGAAGTACTGGCAGTGTGGCAGCTTGAGGCTGGGGCACAACAGTGTGCTGAAGTGGAGGCACAATGGCAGACTGGGCCTGGGGCATCACAGCTGGATGGGCTTGAGGCTGAGATGGCATAGCAGGTTGGGGATCAGGCTGAGGTGGTGTAGCATGGTGAAGTTGAGGCTTAGGTTGTATGGCTGGGTAAGAGTGGGACTGGGTTGGAGGAACAGCTTTAGGTAATATTGTAGGCTGAGCCACGACAGCTGTTTGTGGTTGAGTCAATAATGCTGTCTGGGGTACAACAGATGGCTGATGAAGCACTGCAGGTTGAGACACCACAGTTGCCTGTGATAAAAGTGATGCCTGAGTAACTACAGCTGTCTGAGGAAGTATAGCTGGATACAACTGGGGAGGTCTAGGCTGTACAGGGAGGTGTGCTGGTGCAGGGGTTTGCGGTTGCATAGAGACCTGTGTTTGTAACTGGAAATGAGTGGGATGCACTGGGGGATTGGCCACAACTGGACATACAGACAGCTGCTGAACATTCTGCCCAGAGTTACTGGATTCTGTGGCCAGAGCTTGACAAACAGGCTGTACTGTGTTACCAGTGAGTTGTAGTGTTGTCCATGTAGTCTGTGTGCTGCTAGCAGCACTGGTCCTGTGAAGAGTAGAGCTGGTTGGTAATGTATGGGCAAGAGATCTTATTTCAGTATCCTGTTGGAACACTGAAGAAGCATCTGACACAAGGGGGTTATTGACTACTGTTTGAGGCAAGGAGGTAAGACTAATTACAGGCTGAATTTGAAGAGGCGTTGTGAGACTGGTGGAAGATGCAAGACTTGATGTTGGGTTCGCTGGCTGAGTTTGTTGAAGAGGTGCAGTGACTGCAAGCTTCGGACATAAGCCTTGAAGAGTAATATAATTCACAGGAGGGGGCAATTTTGGTGCAACTGGTGCCACAGCAGTGTATTGTTCTACAACTGCAAGGCAGGGTTTAGACACAGCAGGGATCAGAGTTGCCAGTGGAATGTGCGAAGATGCAGTAGAGGAGACTATTATTTCATTTATTTGTGCTCCATCTGTAACACCAAGCGTTTGACCTGCACCCATTTGTATGTCACAAGATGGCTGGATGGTTATAGCATTTACTGGTTGCTTATCAATGTGAGAAACAGAATTTGAAGGAATGCACGTTTTAGCTGTAGAACAAGCCGTAGAATTCCCATTAGAATACACAATTATCCCCTTTGACATCAAGTGAGTTGGTGTTATTTTCGCTACTTTTGTACAGCGTTGCTTGCCTTTCCAGTGTATAGTGGGGTCATCCAGAAAGTTGATGCCATTAGCTTTAAGGAGCTCGATGTAATGAGCACTTTCCTTTCTTAAGTCCTCCAACTGCTGTCGTAGGCGTTTTATCTCTTCTGCTGCAGAGATATGATCAATACTGTTGTCAACGTAAGTTGAAGAGGTCGCATATTGAGCATTTCATTTAATAACATCCTATAACACACAAGCATTACTTCACTACAGGAAACAACATCTGGTTACTAGAACTTACAAACTGCAATTAGCATCCCACCCACCCTGGCTGCAGTCATCTCTTACCTTGTACTTTGTCTCCTCCATTGAGCAGCATTTCATCATTCTGCTGCTTTAACTCAGTGATGTAACGAAATGCTTCACCCAGAATCATATTTTTACTCTGTAATAAAAAAATTAATCCGTTAAGAATATAAATTATTGTAATTCAATCATTCCATATACATTGCACAATTCTTGACAGCCTGTTTTATTTTGTGCGATACCTGTTTTAAGGCCTGAGAGCAGGGCAAGAGGTCTCCAATTCGTTTGATACCAGCATTGATCTTCTCTTTGCGGTGTCTTTCCACTGAATGAGACATATGAGGGTTTATTGAATAAGTGAAATCAGAAAACATTAACAAATAAGAGGGAAAAAACAGGCGGAAATTATAATCCATGGTTTATGAAATCACCAAAGTGGGTTTAAACACTGTCACAATTATTATGTAATCACCTAATTACAATTATTTGAGATGATCACAATTATTTAAGCCGACTGTATTCATTTTCCACAGTTGTTAGATTTCAGTCATATTATGCTGAAGCAAACTAAATGTGAATGTGAAAATAAAAAAAACAAAAACAAACAAACAAAAAACAGTAAATGCTTTCATTGAAACCTAAGAGCATCTCTGCAATGGAATAATATTCATGTGCAATTAGTGCATTCAAACTACATTTACAGTCTCAAGTGCATATCACATCCCTAAAAATGAACTGCGTAATCCAGTAATTGAAAACTTCAAGCTAGGTACAGTGAACTGGGAGCAGTACAGTTCAAAGGGAGGAAAAATACAGTGTTAGAAACTAGTTATTGGACCATAATAGACAAAGGCATGAAAGCAAACCTGATACTGACATGTATTACCAATAGACTGCCTATAATTTAAGCATAAACACAGGGGATCAACCCTTAAAACCTTAATCGTCATGATTGTCTTATAACTATTACCCAGTTAGTATGCTAATAATACAGATACATTTCTATCTACCTATCCAGGTAAACACTTGATCCTCAATACAAGGTGCTATTCTAATCACACCAGAGGCACTAACCTACACCTAAATAAGTACTGAAGATTCATAAATCTGCTTTCTCACCTGCATTGTGCGTCTCTTTGTTTTTCTTCCTCCTGACATTAAGAAAAACAAATTAGCACATAACTAGCATTTAATCAACATAACTAAAACTTTAAATTTAATAAGAATGGCTGTGTCACAGTTATGTAGTAGGGTAACTACTTTGTTGGTTTCTGAGTAGGAGGCTGGTTCTGTATTATCTCCGGCATTGTGGCACACACTGCAGCCTGTATTGTCAGAAATACATTGTGAGAAACCAAAATCAGGTTGAAGAAAACTCAACACACATTTAACCAGCTGTTAAATCTATGACAGAGAACGAAATAGAGCTATAAACACATCCTACCTTCCAGCAGTGGGCAAGGGAGTATTACGTGCGCCAGCTTAAAAGTCTCAGGAATCACAGCCCTGAGATCTTCATGAAATTATTCACTGTGAAGTAAGTAAATGGCAGACAGGCAAAAATACAAGAAGATACAAGAATAACAAATTATCTGCAAAAGCCAAAGCAAAAGAAAATTATACTAAGATTGCTATCACTGTCAAGTTTGAGGGCCTAATTAATGACTCCCAATTTTCATGTTTCCCAGTTCCCAATGAAATTGTTAGACTATATCCACAAGGAAGCAGACATCTCTTCTAATTAGTGAGTTCAGCTTCTTTAAGGTGCACCCATTACTAAAACAGGTGTTCAACTGTGCACACAGCTTGTATGATTTCCATAGAAAAGCAGTGCCAATACATTATAACGCTTTGGAGCAGCCGCACACAAAGCTTGCAGACTCAACGCCAAGCATTAGCTAGAGGGGTATAAAGCCCCCAAGCATTGGACTGTGGAGCAATGTAACTGTGTCTGGACCTATCGAGTGATGGAGCTCTGGGATGAGCTTGAGTGGAGTCTGTGATCCAGCACTAATCCTCCAATATCACTACAAGGCCTCATTAATGACTGAATGCAGTCAAATCCACACAGTAATGTTCCATCATCTAGTGCAGGGGTGCACAACTCTGTTCCTGGAGGTCAGGTGTCCAGCACAAAATGATAATCTTCCTGCTCAAACATACCTGATATAGCTTCCTTGTTAATTGCCATATTTAGTGGGTGTGTTTGAGTACAGAAACTCCCGAACTGTTGGACACCGGCCTCCAGTACCAGAGTTGTGCACTGCTGATCTAGTGTAAAAGCCTTCCTAGAAGAGTAGAGGCAGTTACTGCAGAGTAAGAGAGAACAAACTCCCTGTTAATATTCTTGATTTCAGAAGACGTGTTGGATGAACAGATATCTGCATTTAGGACATTTAGCATACCTTTCCTATTCTAAGCAGTACCAACTGCCTAATATGAAGGAAGCAAGAACATCTTGAAACTGCAGCCCTGCATCTTAGTCTCAGTGTGCTAATGTCGTAAAGGGGTTTTCTCTTCCAGACAACTTATTGTTGACTTTCACAGGAGTAGAATCCAGTTTTTAAACTCAGCCTTAACGCCTCGAAATAAGTTGTCAAGTAATCGTCTTATTCACGTTTTTCCGCCTAGCAAAGACGCATTTACCCCACAAGCTCATAATGTCTGTCGATTACTTAGCTACAGTACTTAACATCTAACTCAACAAGTTAGTCACACACTACATTTTGCTGAGCTACGAGGAAGGCAGGTCCGAGATAAATACAACAGATTGAAGTCACCAATGCATTTTAGCACTACGATGTGGAAAATGAGGCAACTCTTACATCGTTAGCTACACGGACTGTGCAATGTAACACGAGTAATTTAAATTCATATTAAGCGCACTTTCAAACCCCTAAGAAATGAGCACGGGTTAGTTAACCTAGCTTACATGCAAAGTCTTATTCAATTAGCTGGCTATCGCCAAAGCTATCTAGTTAGCTAGCTAGCTAAACTAGGTTAGCCAGCATCACAACTAATCATTATACAACAGTTTATTTTACATGGTCTGAATGAACACTTTGAGCAACGAAATACGGGACTAAGGTCAGACTCCCAGTTAGCTGCACTGTGTCAGGCAACAAAACGACTTTATTAGCCAAGTTGCCGACTTCAGTGTCTGACACTGACAGCACAACTTAGCTTAGCTAATCTAGATAACCTCCTAAAAAACTATATGCACGTGTTGTGGACAGCACTGCCAGTTGCAGTCATATAGACGCTATAAACCGAGTCAAAAAACGAGAAACAACGCTGACAGTCCTTTCTTTACTTTTAAGAACAGCTATTCAAAGCTGCTACGGCTAGTTAGCAACTGAGCTAAAAACAACTAGCTAGCGGTGGCTGAATTAGCCTCTAGGCTAGCTTATTTTGTGCTTCTTGCACACTGGAGATTTACAAACCAAAAATATCAGCTGGCTAACTGCCTCGAGTCCGATACAGTTTAAGACATGGAAAACCTACCAACAGCTCCTGCATTCCGCACCGAATATTAAAAAAAAAAACCCGTCAAAAACTTTGTTGATCCTTTTCAATTCACTTCATATTTCCAATGCCTGACACAAATAAAGTGGGCGGGCAAAATCAAAGAGTCGCCCAATCACGGCGGTGAATAAGAACGATGGCCAATAAGGAGCTACGACGAAGCAAACGTGCGTGGTTTATCTTCAGATAATCGATACATCAGTAATCTAAGAATTTAGATAAACTGCTGCTTACAGTGAATACAATAACGTGCCTTTCCACCAAGCCAATCACTGTACGTCTTTTTTTTGACAAAAAAATCTATGGTAGAACATATCGTCCCCTTGGAATTATAAGGTTCTACCTAACATTTTTGTCAAAATTGAGTTTTTGATACGTTCTTATTCTGTGACAACCTCTAAACATTATGTGAGGTTTTTTTTGAGTTGTATGCATTTTTGGACTCTTTATCTAGAAAACAAAAAGGTTCTATCGTCAAAGTCAAACTGTAACTTAGTTCTATAAGGTTCTATCTGCGAGCCAATCAGCACCTTGAATACACAGAAGACCAATCAGGTTCTGCTTCTTTGTCATGTCGCCGCACTGCTCAGTGACCTGAAACTTGAAAACATGCTGAAACTCTGAAATGTTATAAATATTAAGCCTTAAAGGCAAATGGTGTACATTGAATTAATGGAGTCTTATCTACAACATAAACATCATATTTTTATTCATTCATCCAGCTTTTTTCCTTCTTGTGACACTGGTGGTGGTGTGTTAGTGTGTGTTGCGCTGGCACGAGTGGATCAGACACAGCAGAGCTGCTGGATTTTTTAAAAACCTCAGTGTCACTGCTGGACTGAGAATAGTCCACCAACCAGAAATATCCAGCCTACAGTGTCCTGTGGGCAGCAACCTGTGACCACTGATGAAGGACTAGAGGATGACCAACACAAACTGTGCAGCAGCAGATCAGCTGTCGTCTCTGACTTCACATCTACAAGGTGGACCAACAAGGTAGGAGTGTCTAACAGAGTGGACAGAGAGTGGACACATAGGTTAAAAACTCCACACACACTAACACACACTAACACACTGCCACCACGTCAGTGTTACTGCAGTGCTGAGAATGGCCCACCACCCAAATAATACTCTGTAGTGGTCCTGACCATTAAAGAACAGGGTGAAAGGGGGCAAACAAAGTATGCAGAGAAACAGATGGACTACAGTCTGTAATTGTAGAACTACAAAGTTCTCCTATATAGTAAGTTGAGCTGATAAAATGGACAATGAGTGGAGATACAAGCTGGTGGTTTTAATGTTATGGCTGATCGTTGTGTACGTATGTATAAAAGTCAATAATAATAAGTAAATGTGTCCCTGAAGGTTAAGTATATTCAACAATGACCACCCAGTATGAATCTTCATCCTTTGTGCGCTTTGTGGTAACCAAAAAAGAGAGAAGTTCTACTATGGGCCACTTTCCCAGGCCTACATTAAGACTAATCCTAGATTAAAAAGAATTTCCTATGGTGATTCACCACTGGCCCAAGACTAGGCTTAGTCTGTGTCTGAGAAACCGACCCTTTATGTCCAAAAGTTTGTAGACACCTGCTCATCCAACATTTCGTCTGAAATCAACAGTATTAATAAAGAGTTTGACGATGGGGGCTTATAACCCTCTAGCTGGTTCTCTCTATGTGAGGCTGCCCCAGAGCGCCCCATTCTACTGGCAATGCTTTTACAAGCTGTGAGCACAATAGAATGCCTGTGTCAGCAACGAGTACACCTTAAAGTAGCCGAATTCACTCATTAAAAGGGCTGTCAGGATATATTTGGACATACAGATTCGGTTTCCCGGAAATGAATTAAGCTTAGTCTTGGACTAAACTGCAACGCTAAACTGAATTCTTTTTTATTATGGGATTAGCCACAGTCTGGGTCTGAGAAACTGGCCCAAATCATAGCCATGATTCCCCTCTAGTAAATACATAGATGCCATGCAATATTTATCCGAAGTCAAATGGTGTCCCTAAATCACCCATCCAGACGTTTTGTAGTTTGCTAAACAAAAAAACACAAAAGCCTGCATTAAAAGATTTAGCAACAAGATTTACCACTTCTAAACATACTGAGTTGATTCATCAGATGTGATACAAGTTTAGACATAGACTAAATCGCAATGGCAAAGGTGTTTCACTAGGGAAAACTCCATTTAGTCTAGGCTTAGGCTCAATCTGGTTCTGGGAAACTAAAGCCGTATGCAAAAATTTGAACACCCTTGATTAAATGACATTTTTTTGGGATTTTCTAAGTGAAAGGTTAATATATCCTCTACAGGGAACACACGCAAAATGTGGCTTTTTTCTGACAATTTCAGTGCACAATTTCTATTTAATTGCTTCTGAGTTTAACGTGTTGGAAAAAAAATAAAACAAAATATAAAATGTGCTGTAACTTTTGCACAGGCCATATTTTAGATTTTATTCTTCCCCCTTCAATATGTTAAATTCAGCAAATAAACAGTAATTGTGCATTAAAATGTGCAGAAGTGTCCTCTGTGAAGAGGATCTGTACTTATGTTCACTTTGAAAAGCAACAAAACATGACCAGGGGCACCAAAACTTTTGCACACAGCTATATCAACATTCTTCCCATGTAACACTGCTCTTTAATATTGAGGACTTTTTGAGCCTCACAATGTCAAACATCCAGCCTTTTCTGCCTCCTGTGCAATTACATTTTAACAGCATGTTCTGGCAAATAATGCAAATAGTACTTTTTATTTAGAGGTTTAAAAGTTTTACAATATAGAGCTCCAGAAAAGACAAAATTCTCCAAAGAAAGAAAGAAAAACATGCTTGAACTACAATGAAGAGGGCATGTCCCTCCTGGCATGCAGCATCAAGGCTTCTCCTGGGGTCTGGCTCTCGCATCTAAGTTCTGCATAAGGAACCTATATTACCAAACTGCAACAATCCCACAATGCACTTAGGAAACGGATGGTTGTCAGTGAACATCACTGAAATGATAGCAGTGCATCGTGGGAAGATTTTTAGCTGCCAGCGTGCCGAAGAGGAGACTGCTAAGGTCCAAACCTGCGCCTCTGCAAATAACGAAAAACCACCCTGCACAGTGTCTGAGCGCTGAAGAACTAAAACTCAGGCTGAGGCCACCATGAAACAAAACTCATTACAACCCTTTCAGGATTTTTTTTTTTTTTTTTT
>JAILXH010032856.1:0-38591 GCA_023558415.1 Piaractus mesopotamicus
CCCCCCCCCACAGGTCACAGTAAGGCAGTGCGTGATATCTGTTTCAATAACTCTGGTACCCAGTTTCTCAGTGCTGCTTATGATCGCTATCTCAAACTGTGGGACTCAGAGACAGGTGAGTGAAACGCACACTCACGCAAACACTCATACTCATGTTTCAGTTGATTTGCATGCTTCACTAAGTTCCAACAAAGCTCCTCAGAAGCTGAATTGATCTCTTCTTGTGTTCTGGAAAGCTGAAGTGTTCTATTAAGTATGTACAGCTTACTCTGCAGTGCTTCAGTCTGTATCTAACTCTTCTGAATAGAGAGCAAGGCACTGTGTTGTAGAATTAACCGATTCATGGTGTCGATTAATGATGCTGTCCCACTCTCTGCTCCTCCACCAGGGGGAGCCATACACATAGGGCAATCAGGGCTAATCCTGGGTCACATCCTAGAACTACTTTTGCCTTTTATGTTTTACTTTTGTACTTTTACTTAAGCACTTTTGTCACGTCATTACTTTCGTTAGTGCTTTTTTTTTGTCTAAACTCAAATGTGATCCAGTCTTGATCTTTCAGTTCAAGTGACAAACTAGAAGGAAAGAAAAGTGTAACTGCAGCTTCCTCTTGTTTTGTAAGAGAGTGTGAGAGATGACTTTAAGTCTCTGATGGAATTCTCTTTGCGTTCAGGTCAGTGCATCTCCCGGTTCACCAACAGAAAAGTTCCTTACTGTGTAAAGTTCAACCCAGATGAAGACAAACAAAACCTGTTTGTTGCTGGAATGTCAGACAAGAAGATTGTGCAGGTGTGTATTTATGTGCACACAAGATGGAGAAATTGACTTTCACTGTCTTTAACTTGTTGGATGTTAGACTGTACATACAAACACACACACACACACACACCTATACACAAACTTACACCCAAGAGGGTCTTGGTTACCCTCTGTAAGTCTGACGACAGGACCTCATTTCATGCTTTGTGGTTTCCTCCACAGCAAGAGAGAGAGAATGAGAGAGCTAGATATGTCTTGTTTGGTGAAAGTGTTAGAAAGCTGTGTGAAAGAGAGGCAGTGAGGGATGGATAGACCCGCATGAGGTTGCAAGATCTATCTCCATAAACTGTCTGCCCTGCAGGAGTGAGAAAGAGAGCGTAAACCATCAGATGTCTTAGTCTTTCAGCAGTGAATGTGCTAAGAGCAAAGCTGAGAAATCGCTGACCTCTACTCTTTTCTTCACTCTCTTTCTCACCTACACCAACTCCTCAGTCTATCCATCACATGGCAGGGAGCAATAAGTTTGGGCTAAAATAGTTGTGTGTGTTTGTGCGCCTGTGTGTGAGAGTGAATATACACTGTTTCTATTACTTTTTTCCTTCCAGTGGGACATCCGTTCAGGGGAGGTGGTTCAGGAATATGATCGTCACTTGGGAGCTGTCAACACAATCACGTTTGTAGATGAGAACCGGCGCTTTGTTAGCACCTCCGACGATAAGAGTCTGCGTGTATGGGAATGGTGAGTGGGACGAGTGCAAACACAGTACCTTCTGAATGAAAACAGTTTGAACATTGTAACAATTTTACTCCTTTGTTGTTGTACATGACCTTGGTAAACTTTTTGCCTGCTGTATACACCACACACCGCAGCAATGGACAGGACGGTAGTTCGGGTGGGTGGATAGGAGAGAAAATACAATACTTCCACATGTATTTTTGTGAAACATAATGCATATTATATTTTACAATTTTATTTTATTTTAAAAGGGCAACTTACACGGGCAGACTTACTGTTTTGTAGCAAATACTATTTTAGTGTTTAAAAAGAGCCTCACTGCGTATGCATTCATAAGTTTCCCTCTCAAAGCACAAAATATTGGGAGGAGATTACTGTAATAAACTACCTACTTCAGTTAGCCAAGGCTGATGATAAATATTAACTGAATGACTACATGCGCTATTAAGCATGAGAAAATCGTCTCGTTTTTGACAATAACTTGACTGCCATTGGTGTTGCTCAGAGACACCTAACCAACAAGAAGGCTGTTTCTACCTAGTGAAAAAAGTCTCCTATTGTATTTTTATTGTTTCAAGTAATTATTTTGATTTAATTAGTCGAAATGTCATCATCATTTTGAGATGAAAAGTGAAACTTTGGACATAATGAGTCAGAATTGCCATAATGCTCCCAGAAATAGAAAAGGGAAACAACACAGTTATGAGCAACGGGTTTCAGTTGCAGTGGTCATGCGCTCTGTGGCCAACAGTATGTGAACACCTGACAGTCACACCTATATGAGCCACTTTCAAAAGCTTGGGCGTCAATATGGAGTTGCCCCCCCTCCCTTTTGCAGCTATAACAGCCTTCACTCTGCTGGGAAGGCTTTTCACAAGATTTTGGAGTGTGTCTCAGAGAATTTGTGCCCATTTAGTCAAAGGAGCATTTCTGAGGTCAAGCACTGATGTTGGACAAAAAGCCCAGGCTTGCAGTCGATGTTGCAGTTCATCCCAAAGGTGCTCAGTGAGGTTAAGACCAGGACTCTGTGTAGGCCACTGGAGTTACTTCATACCACTGATCAAACCATGTCTCTATGACTTCGCTTTGTGCTGTGGTGCATTGCCATGCTGAAATAGGAACATGCTTTCTCCAAACTATTGCCACAAAGTTGGAAACACATAATTGTCTAAAATGTCTTTGTATGTTGTTAACATTACCCTGCACTGGAACTGAAGAGCCTAGCCCAAACCCTGAAAAACGGCCCCAAACCAACATCCCTCCTCCACTAAACTTTACTGTTGGTGCTATGCATTCCGGTAGGTAGCTTTGGCATCCAGCAAACCCGGATTCGTCCATCAGACTGCCTGGTAGTAAAGTGCAATTCGTCATTCGAAGTTTAGGCCAGAATGTCCCTTTTAAAGGACTGAAAGAATACAGTAGTGTGCAGTTGATGGATCTCTATCACATTAACATGTCTGTTGCTTCATGGCTGAGCTGCTTGTGCTCCTGGATGCTTCCTATTTGAGTAATAGCACTAACAATTGACCAGGCAGATCTATCAGGGCAGAAATTTCTTAAACTACAGGAAAGGTGCCATCCTTTGATAGTGCCACATTTAAAGTCACATAGCTGTTCAGTACGACCTGTTCTACTGCCAGTGTTTGTCTAGGGAGGTTGCATGGCTGTGTGCTTAATTTTATATACCTATTAATAGGTGAGGCTGAAATATCTGAACTCAATTAGAAGGGGTTCCCACGTACCTTTGGTCATGCAGTGTATGTCATATGCCCCATGTTCATTTGCATGAATCTTTTGCATGTAGACAGCTTACTAAGTTTGCCGTCCCCGCCAGTGCATGTTGTCTGTAGACTGTAATTAGTGATTGTTTTTCCAAGTCTTGCCCTATAGTGTCTGTACAGGCCAATAGTCCAATCAGCTATATATAATATTACATATTCAAAAATTATGAAATATAGAGTTTTATCATTTATTCAAAATAATTACAACAGCAAATCAGCCCGTTTTCATGCGTACTGAACTCCAGCTAATTATTTTGGCCGAAGCCTTAGTCTACTGATTCGGCCTCGGTTTTCATTCTCGCCACACTTGGCATTGAAGTTTAATTAGCCCATCTCCAGGTAAGATATCTGACTGGTACTGTCTTGCCTGGTTAATCATCCTTCCACTCAAAGATGCAGCTTGTCACTTTGATCATTAAAGTATAGCTAGTATCTCTGTAAGGTTCCACAAAGTTTGTCATCAGTTGGCTTTGTTCTGTGTAAGCAGTTGTGTAATGGCTGTGTACAGAGAGCAGTTTCGCAGAGCAAGTTTTTTTCCTGATTATTTATTCAATTTAGTTTTTGGCCAGTGAGAGAACCTTTTTTGTTTTGTTTTTTTTCCTTGCAATGTGCCAATCACTGGATCACCTGGGATATTTTCAAAAATGAGCGTTTTTCCCTAGGTAAATAAGCTCATACACACTTCTAGATAATGAATATTTAAATAAGAGTTTCTAGTTTGTAGTAGGCTTTGGCAGATCTCTGGAGGTCTTCTGTTTTTGAATTGCTTTCCTAGAAGCTTTTGGTAGTTTTCTTCCAACTTGCATATTAGGGTTGGGCATTGAAGACGATTCAAGCACAGCATGCTTCACAGACTCGTGGTGTGTACAGTGGCTTAAGCAAAATAACAGAAGTGTTCTCTCCTCTCTGACACAGTGGGGACAGTAGGGTGGAATGATGAATAGTTTTAAGTGCACTTCTGAAATAGGGCTGGATATTGTCAGCAACTTCACAATATAATATGTATCCCGTTACTGGCATAATGATACAATATTAAAGAATACACCATATGTACAAAAATATTATTAATCAATGTGTTTACCTCAAATATTGTTTAGAAAAATACTTAAATAATTAAGAAATAAGTATGATTGGGAAGAATTATGATTACTGATGTGCCGCAAATCGCTAGTATTAGTATGTGTATCACCAAGCTTCTACAAGATATATTGCCATCAATATTTTAAGCACAGCTCTACTCTGAGAGCATTACAGGGGACAGGTGCTGGAGAGCTGGAATGCTTGCCTTCAGCTGCTGCCAATACAGCGTTTTGCTGCCTTACTACAGATGCCACCTGGATCTGTGCTCACACAGACACTGAGTGTGTGTGAGGGAGTATGTGGGCTCGAGGGTGTTTGCTCTTTATTTTCCCACGGAGGCTGCTCAGATGGAGGGATTTGAGAGATCAGCAGCCATAGAGCTGATGAAAATATGCAGAGAAAGAAAATAAAGTGAGCACTAAGGAAAGAGAGAGATCTAAAAGCAGTGAGGGAGGGGAGGCAGTAGATGATGAAAAGAACCAAGGGCATATGCGGAAAGAGTGAGAGACTGAGTAGCGTGTTCAAGGGATTGGAGGAAAGAGTCAATTTGGCATTGGTAGTAAACTCCCTTTCTTCTCTCTCACTCCTTATGTCTTGCGTGTGTTCTCGCTCACTCTTATTCAGAGTTATTTTTGGCCTGTAGTCTCGTCTAAAGGGATTTGTCCTTTGTGTTCAGTGTCTAGGATCGCTCAGGTTTCAGTGCTGCCCCATTTTACAGGCCTTCTCACCCTGAGTCTGCTGAAGCCCTCCAGCTGTGTGTGGGGGTGAGGGGTGATGAATTCTTTGCAGTGTAAAAAAGTAGAAATTTGTCAACAGTGATATATAATGGCATGTGGTTTTTTTTTTTTTTTTTGGTGAAATGAACAGACTTTGATTCACCTCCACACATCTCGATTTCCAATTTCAAGCTGTAGAGCTGTTGGGTGAGTGAAATGAAAATGCTAGCTTGCAGCATTTCATAGCCAGGCTTGTATAAAAGCTCAGCCTTAGTGTTCCTGCTAGGGCTGCACAGTAAATTGTTTATTGATGTTAAGGTTATATTGGCATTTTTAACAAATTTCGCTTTTTTTAGTTACATCTTGTCCAATCTCAGACAAATTTTCTGTGGGTGTGTGGACAAATTGAGGCATTCACAATGGTGTTCCAACCATCATAAACAACATTGGTCACAGTAATAAACGCCAGTGTGTAACTCAAGGATTGTCAAGTCAAAAAAAAAAAAAAGTCAGGAAGTTATGGAATTCCGTTGCCTAGAAAGTGTATGAAGTGTAACACTGTATTGCGCATGTTAAGCGAATACAGTAAATAGCGTGGTCCATATTGTTCAGCTGTGGTTGTTACCAAGACTTTTCAGGTCCGATTGCCTATGCGATTGCCTATGTGAGAGTAACTTTAAAAAGTATTTGAATTGGGTTCTATGTGTTTCTCAGAAAAACTCTAATTCCTGATGTGGCTATAATTAATACTTCATTAAATAAAATTGGTTATGCTTGTGATATCTGGGGGCATCAAGAAGAAATCTGCAACTGAATCTGTGTTCTTCTAACCAGCTTATGTCAACTTATTTTTTTTTTTTAAAACAAGGAATTCTTGTCACGTTTTGATGTATTGTTTGTTAGCCATTGTTCTAATGTTATCTAATGTTTTTATAAGCAGAAACATAGTTATTGCCAAGATAAATGGTTTTAAACGGCTTGCTCTGGTGCTTAAGACTTTTGCACAGTACTGTACATGCCATGTAACTGTTCTCAGCATGAATTAGCCAACAGCTCCTTCATTTCTGCAAGGTAGATTTTCGTCGCTTCTCTCTAGAATCATGTACAAAAACAAATTTTAACATTAAAATTGTAACATTAAAAGAAGCATCACATTCAGTTTTGCTGCCTGTAGTCTAGATGCCTTTGTATCCCCTGGTAATATGTTGGGTTCTGTTCACAAGAGCCCTCCTGGCAGTTTCCCAAGTGTTGGTAATTTTGCAGGCAAGGTGGTTTGAACCATTCCTTTGGCAAATTAAAAAATAATAGTAATTGGCCAGATGAGCACATGAAACACCCTAGTACATGTCCAGTATTTTCTTTTAGCCAGTCACAATATAAATAACATGATTTGCTTATTAATGGGCCTACTGGCATTTTAAATTTGTAAGTGAAAAATCAGTTGCCTATTTAAACAACATGAACAAATGAAGTGCTACATGTGAAGTAAAGTTTCATTCTTGTCCATCATTAGTATCATTAGATGTGCTGGACCTCCCTCTGTAGGGATTAGGTGGATTTATTTGGCCTGGTTTTAAATGTGCATTTCTTTGTACTATGTGAAAAGTCTTACATAACTGAAACCAATTTAAACTGGTTTCTTTGTCTTAGAATTAATAAGGGTCAGACATGTTACAGTCCTCTGATTTTGTGCGTGTGCACACACAAGAGTGTGCATGTTTAGCCTGGCTCCAACTGCAGCATCCCACTGCAGTCCTGTTGGAGAGCATGTGACCTGGTTTATTCTAGTGTAATTTGTTTTTTCAGCCACTACAGCAAGGAGTGAACTAGAATGTTTTTTCACAGACTGGTGTGAGTCTGTGATAGTACTATGCATTTGGCCCACCTTAACAATAACTGCTAACTGCTCAACCTTGACTAGTCTATTAAATACTAAAAATTAGCCTACTGAATGGTGGTATTATACAAGTAAAATAATCCAGACATTTTTTGTGCAATATAAGATACATTCAAAAAACTTCTTACTCGTAGTAAACGAGTAAACCAGAGGTTGCTTTTCCCTTAAGCATCAACTACACTGTCACTTTGCTCTCTATTATAAAAGGCATAAATGTGCTGTGGGTGTAATGATGTACAGATTTCATAATTCAGTACATGTTGTTTTTGCATCAGTATATAGAATTAGATTTTCAGTACAGAGTAAGATTCATGCTAAAAGATAAAAAATTTCTGTATTGATTTTTTTTTTTTTTTTTTTTTCCTTGCTGGTGGAATAACTGGCAAAAATAAGCCGCAGAGACTCGCTAAATTTGGCTTCCTATTCACCAGCTTCTTATTAAAATTTTCCGTTCCACCTTAAAAAGGAGCAGCAGACACGTGTTGCTGCTACTCCATTCAAGCTGCAATGGAAAATTCTAATTAGATAATGGCTAACTTTGCATTTTCTGCATGCTCTGGTAACTGATAAATTTGGGTGATGTGTTCACAAATTAGTAAATATATTTGAGGTTTTAGCACAGGTGTCTGATCCTCACATTACATAATGTAGGCACACTGTCACCATACAATCTACCACTCTTTCACCTCACCGTTTTAAACAGCTTGGCTAATCAACCATACCAGTGTCTTGCAACGGTTTGTATGAAATAAAGCAATAAATAAACGGTGTCTTTTTTCAAACCAGTGGTTAATTTGTTTCTGCCATCACTGGGGCTGTTAGTATAGTATAGTAACAATTAACGGGCACAGGCCTACCTGTGATGTTTCAGCTTTGCAT
The DNA here is from genome assembly GCA_023558415.1 of Piaractus mesopotamicus. Classification (NCBI taxonomy): domain Eukaryota; kingdom Metazoa; phylum Chordata; class Actinopteri; order Characiformes; family Serrasalmidae; genus Piaractus; species Piaractus mesopotamicus. The sequence goes on from JAILXH010032856.1 coordinate 7,849, forward strand.
CCTTCAAACACACTGCCCTCAAATTATAATTTGCCGACATATTTTACCAGGGTGCAACATCTCCAACTTCTAGACATTTCTAAAAACGTATGGTGTCAATTTACTGTACGTATGTTTTAAATCTCTTACCTCAAAATATATCAGTGCGTTGAAAGATAGTTACATAACCAAGACAATCACCACAAGTATGTGCTTCTGTTTTGTTCCCTGCTAGGAAAGCCAATTGTACAGTCTCCTCCTGGGATTTTGACACTCACTTCTGTGTTTCCTGTAACCGCTGCCCAAATAATTACCATTGAAATTTCATATAAAAGTGCATGTGTGAACTCTAAGGCTGTAGCTGTGTGAGTGCAAGCCCTGAGCTCGTTTCCCTTGCAGTCATGAGAAAGGTCTGACAGCAGCTGGAGGTAAAAACCTGCTCACAGGCCCTGGTCCACTTAAACCCATTTCTCCAAGCTGCAGCCACGTAAAGGTGGACAGCTGTGAAAGCATGACTGATTTTAGAGTGACACTGTCATGATACCTGTGTCTTAAGGGTGCCAGTCACTAGCAAAAAAAAATGGCCTCGCATCAGTAGGTTGATGAAAATGTCATGTCCATGACTTAACATGTTTCTGAGAATCTTAACTGTTTAAATTCTCTGCTGACTAGAGCTGCCTTTTTTGTGATAATTGTACTGATACTGACCAGTGAAAGGATTTTTAAAAAAATGTTCTTGCATGAGAGCTCACTAATTTTTTAATGGCCTGGTATAGGCTATGCATTATACACCTCTTCTACTGCTTTAGTCTCCGAATTCCTGATAATAAACAAGAATAATTAATTGTGGAAAAAATGGAAGGTATGAGGATCTCCAGATTGGATATCAATACTAGATACAAGGGAAAAGAAATCATTTTTAAGTGACAATCTTTCATCATAGAATCACCACGGATGGAAACTTAGGGCCTTTATATTGCTAGTTCACATCTAGATTAACTGCACACAGCATCCTCACACACAATTTTAAATCCACTAATGTTTGAAATTCTGGAGCACAGGCATTTTTGTTGCACCATTATCCTCTTTATTTTGGAAAGTACCAAAGTGCCAGACTTTGGTCCAATTCAGGTGCAACATGTTTCCTGCCACTATTGTCTGTTTGGGCTGCATGTCACACACAGCCAATCAGTTGTCAGTATTAAAATACACAGTGTCTGCTAGCTTCATTTCCAGTTAAATGACCAATTATTTATAGCTGTGTCGGTACAATATCTTCAAGACAGGTCACTGTATCTCGGCTCCAAAGTGTACAACATAGCGCGAAAGCCCTGGTTCTCGAAGACTAAATACGGATGCAAATCCTTGGCAATAAAAGTTGCGATAGAGTTTGTAGTTTGGTTCGTCCTTTCCGAGTTGAGTGGAAGTTTTGACATTGCTTGAACGATGGTCATCTGCTGGCAGCAGCTGCAACCGGGCGGAAAATGGGTAGAAACATGTAATATGGTTTTCCGCCCTCAACTCCATAGAAGCCAAAGTGCTTCCATACGCTAGCTGAAGGGTCGGCAAACTGCAGCTCTTTTACTGGCTAGTTGGGCTCCGCAGCAGAATTTTTCTAGGTAAAAATAATCCTCCTTTGCAGTAAAAAAACGCTGGAATTAATGTAGCCTATAACTGCTAGTTTACTTAGCTAGTAGCTAATGAAAAGGCAAAGAGAAAGATTTAAGACGAACATCGATAATTTGCAGATGAATACACTTATTTGCATTTATAATCACTCCAGCTTGTTTCCTGATACATTTAATCTGCAACGAGAAACTGTCAAACACTAAAAAAAAAATGTGAAACCTAAGTCAGTTTCTCGTTCTCCAGCTTCTTGTTTGAATTTTCCCATTCCATCCTAAATTGTGCAGCAGTACATTCTGGCGCCTCGTGCACCATTTAAGGTGGAACAGGAGAATTCGAACAAGAAGCTGGAGAACAAGAAACCGACTTCAGCCTCGTAAAAAGTAGAACATTGAGAGACATTTTACGAGAAACTGTTCTACTTTTGTGTAAAAGTTTCCAGCTGGTGATGCAAGAAAAGTGGCTACACCTGGGCTAAAGCTTAAAGCAGAGCAAAGTAAGTCTGTTTTTTTACCCTACACTAGGACTTTTTTTAGGGCGGGCAATGTGAAAAGATATAATAGGGTTACATTAAAAACAAAATGATCTGAACATAATAGTATCATAGTAGTATCAAACTATCAAGTATGTCTTATTTTTCAGCATCAGAAAATACAGAGAATGACACAAACCTCAACAAGTAAATATACAGTTTTTCTGTATTTAGTGTCTGCCTCTTGTCTTTATTACGGTTTCTGTTCTTTTCATGAGACTTTCAGTTTTTCCGAAGAATTTACAGGGACATTTTTCCACACCTCGAAAGTTGGTTGCATTTTCTGTTTCTCACGATCCAAATAATTTGATCACATTCAGTGATGTTGAGATCTGGGCTCTGGTGGTCGGTCCGTTGTTCTGAGAACACCAGCAGCTTCTTTGGCAGATTTTCTTCTTTATTTTGTCTCTTTGCTTTTCTTAGTAACTGCTTCTTGACAACTTGACAAAAGTGGAGCTTGATTTTCATCTCTCAAAGATAAAAGCTAGAAGTGCTGTTTATGAGGTGAGGTTTGGTGGTGTACCAGGTCTGTGCAGGTTGTTAGGAGTCCCATTTAATTTTATTTATTTTAAACTGCCTTATCTTGTCTAATTTCCTTGAAATGTCTCATACAAAAGAATAACTTGTACTTAATGGCCATTTAGACCAGAAATTAAATAAATGAATGATGATCTCTGACTTTTAGACAATACTGTACGCCCTGATGATAGAAAATCTGTGTTTGTTTACATACTCGACTTCGTGTATGTTAAAGGCTCTTGATTGTTTGTCCTATAGCGTTGTTTGGTACAGGTTTGTTCAATACATTTTGATTTGGTTGAGCTGACTGTGTTTTCTTCTGTGTTCTTTTTCAGGGACATACCGGTGGACTTCAAGTATATTGCAGAGCCCAGTATGCACTCAATGCCTGCAGTGACACTTTCTCCCAATGGTGAGTATGTTTGCCCAAACATTGCTTCGCCAGCACCACACACACCCTCCATCCCACATCCTATCTGTCTTTCTTTAAATGCTTTGTGGCTTGTACTCCCCAAAGTGAGCATTTGTGCATGTTTTGCCTTTTAACTTTTATTCTCCCCTTTTTTTTCCTCCAGCATCCCTGTGGGGAATGTTCACATTTGTTCTTACACATATTATTTCCTCTCTGCCAGTGAATAATTTATGAAAATCTCAGAGAGAGGGCGGCTGTTTTCATTCACAGAAAGACAAAATGGCAAACTGGTGGAAAGAAACTCTCTTTAGGCCTTTGGTTTTTCTTTTGTTTTAATCCCTGTCTGTCTTTTTCTTTTTCCTTCCTTTTTTTCTATTTATTTCTGCATTTTTCTCTCTATCTACACTGCTGTGCTGTAAAACAGAGTGGTTGGAGTAAATAACCTCTCTCCTTTGTTGGTGTTTTGCAGCAGCAGTGTCAGACGCTATGGGTGGTGAAATTAGAGCTTGAGAGTAGGGTGTGAGCCGCAGTTTCTGTTTGTCCCTCTCCTTTTTTCTGTAAGTGGGTGGGTGAGAGGGAGAGAGTGCATGTTGAAAGGGTGCAGCTTGGGTGCTGAGTGTTTGTTATTAGGGGGAGCTGAGGAGATTTGAGCGAGTTTTAAGTGATTATTTAACAAGTTTGAATGTGTGACTCATACAAATGGCAAAAGAAGCCTCTGTCGGAAGAGTTCTCAGAGATGAAAGCTGGCATTGTGCAGCTCAAGTGCGTACTTTAGCTGATCAAAGGGATCGTGGCTTACGCAGAAAACAGTTGCTTTTGTTCAAGTTGACAGTCACATGTATATTAAGACAGGTGAAGTGAGAGTTTATTTCTTCTTGTTCTTTGATGCATGCTTATTTTGTTTTGAAACCGTTTTGTACGTCTGTTAATCTGTTTACTTGTTCTTGCGTCCCTTGTAAGGTGGGCAGACTTTTCAGAAGGTGGTGATGTAGCTTCTTTGCTTACCAGAGTACATCAAATACTTAAGTGAATTATTGCGACGGTTAAAAAGAACATTGTTTCTGTGGTCCAGACTTCTGCTTATCATCAGACAGTGCGTTTCGTCCCTTAACATAGCCAAGAGCCACCTACTATGGCAGAAACTGGCCATCTGACTTAAATGCAGTATAACCAACAACAGACCAATATTTGACCAGTGGAAAAAAATCTGATAGTTGAGTTAATTATAGATATTAGACACTTTGTGTACATATGGCCAAAGTGTCTAAGATGATAGTTTCCTTAAAAGTGCTTTAGTCAAAAGTGAAGAAACTTTACCTCTACCACATATGTAGGTGGACTACAACACTGGAATGATTTTGTATTTTATTTTATTTTTTACTCTTTGGATCCACATCCCATTCCAGGCCATCACCACAAAGTATGCCCATAGAATCGACAGTGCCACATCTCAAGTTTTGCTAGCATTACCAAGCATTCTAACTTCACATTCTAGCGATGATAGAGGCTGTTTATTAAGTGTATTACCCTCCTTTGTTATTTAGATAACCCAGAAGGATAAGCAGTTTAGATGACTTATTTATTTAGATATAGATAAAAGTATGGCATTATGCTAAAGCTTGAAAGGACATTGAAATATAAATGTAAAACAAAATAAAGCATACATCTCAACAGAGCACATTGAGTGTGGTCCTCTTCAGAGCTAAAACAGTTTTACTAGTTGTTAACAACATACCATGGCTATAGGCTACTTTATCTCAGGGTTGTGCTTTTAAGGAGTCTAGCTAAAAGATGTAAGCATCAAGAGAGGGCTGCAATACTGCTCTCCCCCAGCAAAGCATTGATTTATTCCACTTTAAATATGACATACCATTACATTTCACTTATTCAGAAAGAGTTTTCTTCTAATCATGCAGTGCAAGTACTCTCAACATAGTTTGTGTAGCAGTAGCGTTTGGCCAGAGCATCAAACTACCATTTCTCCTTTTTCGGAGGCGATGCAAAGTTATAATCATATAAACACTTGGCATTTGGTTCATTCTGATTTGTTGGTGCGAAAGTAGTCAGGAGTGTCTTTGCTGTCCAGTTTTTCTTAGTAATGAGCTCCCACAAGTTTTTCCAGCAAACTGTCACTAACAGGCAAATATCATCCCTAGAGCAACATTTCAGGTGTTACAAAAAGTTCGAATAAGAAGCCAACTCCAGCCCTGTTTAGTTAGCATCGTTACCTGCACTGGAGGTTGGTGCAGTTGATTAGAATTACATACATTTCTATTAAGGTGGTTCATTCAAAGCATTACTTTACCTGGTTCTCTGAGTGATAAAGATTTATCTACTTGATTGGTTACTTGAACTGTTTCAGTCGCTTAATTTAACACTTTATATTCTGTCAAGCAACAATGTCACTAATTCTGCATCCAGCTTCATCCTCTTTGTAATAATTAAATCTGAAAGCCCTGTTTCGCAACGACTGAGAACTGGCGTTTCTCACGTAGCAACGAGGTTTTGCCGAGCGAGTAGCGAACGAAAAAGGAAAAGAGAAAGACAGACGAACATTTGGAGATAAATGGACTTATTCGCATTCATAAGCAGCGCAGTTGGTTTCCTGGCAAGTTAAATCCGCAACGAGAGACTGTCAAACACTAACTAAATAGTTGCTTAGATGAAGTCGCTTCTCTTTCTAATTTTCCCGTTCCACCTTAAATGGTGCCACATTTACATGCGGCGCCTCAGTCAGAATTTAAGGTGGAACGGGAAAGTTCAGCAAGAAGCTGGCGAGTGAAAAGTGACTTCAGCCTCGTAAAACTGCCAAAAGCTGAGACATTTTACAAGAAACCGTTCAACTTTTGAGGGAAATGTTTTCTGGCGGAGTTGGAAGAAAAGCGGCTATAGCTGAAGCTTAAAGCAGAGCAGAGTAAGTCCTCGTTTTCGTTTTTTTTTTTTTTTTTGCCTAAACTAGGACATTATCACATACTTAACATTAAATGTTGTGGCTCCCAAGGTGGTTTGATTTTTGCTGAAAGGACAAAATGGCTCTTCTTACCATTTGGGTTGTGACTCCTGACCTAACCTGGCTTTTAATGCAGAGGGAGCCAGACGGATTTCTCACTCATCCAGTGGTGTTTTTGTTATGTGCCACCACAGACTGTCTGGGCGCTGCACTTGCCCACTTCCAAGTTCCGCCCTTTGCGTTCCGTCAGCATTACGTTATAAATTAAATATTAGAAAATCGATTTTTGACATTTATGAATCGATTCAGAATTGTCCACGTCCGCATCTAAGAATGCATCTAAGAATCGATTTTTTTCCTGCACCCCTAACTAGAACCTGGTGGCGCAGGTCACTAACTGGTTTCTGCCATGTTTTCTTGGCCAAATAGACACAGATGGGGCAGAGTAATGTGGCATAGGGGAGTGTCTAATAAAATGACTTACAGGAGTTCAGTATCAACAGACAAGTCTTACGCTACATATTACAGTTTTCCAAATGGGGTTTCTCAAGCAAAAAATACACTTGTGCTAATGCCTGTTTTAAAACTAATGCCATGTGCTAATGCCATTCAGAATCCTCATGTTCTGCATATTTTCCAAGTTATTTGTACTAGTAATAAAAGACATAAATGCACCTTTAACATTTCACACTTGTGACTAAGATCTCATTTGTCTTGGTTCTTGTAGGTAAGTGGCTAGCCTGTCAGTCCATGGATAATCAGATTCTGATATTTGGGGCTCAGAACCGATTCAGACTGAACAAGAAGAAGATCTTTAAGGGTCATATGGTGGCTGGATACGCCTGCCAGGTGGACTTCTCTCCAGATATGAGGTAAGTGTTTTCCTACCTTGCAGGCAATCCAAAACAGGTCAGAAAAAGGTGGAAAAAGTGACCACTATTCAACATGAAAAAAGACTTGAATATGCCAGACATCCTGTAATGAGAACACAGTGTCTTTGCTGCGAAAGTCTGCTAAAGGTGTGTGAGCAAGTTACAAGCCAGGTCCACGAGATGCTTCACAAAAACAAAAAAAATTGCCGTGTTATGACATCATACGTCTAGTATCAATTAATGAGCCAGTGATTATAGATGCTTCTCTATATAGTTTTTTATATATATATCTCATCAGCTGAGCCTCTCCTCCAGCCATGACCCTGGAGCACTTTATAGCACAGCTACTGTTCTCTGCTCCCACCTGGGGAAATGGATCTGGCTCATTGTTTAGCACAAATTCTTTCCTCTGTTCTCTGACATGACTCTTTGTCTTACCTTTTTTCTTTCCAACACCAAATCTGTAGCAGATACCACATAAATATATATTACAGTAACATTCTCCTGTCTCTGTAGTTATGTGGTGTCTGGTGATGCTGATGGGAAGCTGAATATCTGGGACTGGAAGACCACTAAGTTGTACCACCGAATTAAAGCACATGACAAAGTGTGCATCAGCGCTCTCTGGCACCCTCACGAAACCTCCAAAGTCATTACTTGCGGCTGGGATGGACAGATCAAACTCTGGGACTAAAAGGAGATGGGGACGGGAGGAAGAGAGTGGAAGAAGATGCCTGAACAGAGGAGAGAGGATGTTTTTTTGCGTTGTCATCATGCTTTTGCTTGGCATATGTGCCCTTCATTGTATTCTACTCTTCATGGGGTTCATTTCTTCTCCCTTCGCAAGCCCTCTTGGGACCTTTGATGTTGTGTTTTGTTCAGCTTTTTCGTACAAAGACTAAAGTTTTAAAGTTTATAGACTGGCATCCAGTCCTGATTTCTAGTTTAATTTTTACCCTCCATCCAGAGACATTTTGTACTGTATTGGACACTAGCAATGGAGAAGGAAATGTGTGATTTTGTTCCATTATTAGTCATCCAGTGCTAAAGCCGTGTTTACCACTTTTAATGCAACATCTTCAGTTTATTATCTAATGTCTTTTTCTGAAGATAATAAAACATTTCGTAAATTTTCCGTCAATCTATTTGTAGTCACTGGTGATTGAATTGGTGAAGGATGCCCAAGCTGAGAATTTATAAGGATTTCTTATTCTTGTGTTTTATTAGATTTGTGGCCCGAAGATGAGCCTGCATTGTGAGTGAGTTAGCATATGAGCTCAGATTTGGATCATCCATGTTAAACACTGTGGCACAATGTCCAACTGGATGAATTACTGTGGCAAGTTCCTCTCCATGCCTAACCTGCTCCGGGACATAAGGCATTGTTCCTAACAATTTTAAATAATCTGAAACTTTTCAGGTTTACTTTTTAAATGATCTGAAAGTGGGGAGTTATTAAAAATTAAATTGAAACAGCCTGCAGTTTAAACCCCTTTGCCAGAAACTACTTCTAGATCAACTTTCCTCTATAGGTATTACCAACACAAATGGTTCACTTTATACCTATTTGTTGGGAAGCCTTTTATATACATTAATTCGTTAAAATCAACCGCTGCTACTGTTTTCCATGGTGTTTCCCAGGGGTCAGTATTTGGTCTCCTCCTTTTTATCATTTATCCTCTTCCATTGGGACATATAAAGCATTACAATATTGAGTTTTGCTCTTACACAGACTCTGTATGTCTACCTTGCCTACAGCTACTTCCTTACATTTCATCCTCATATCATGTCATTCAACAATGGAAAAAATTGAATGCCTGTTTTTTTTTTCTGTGCTTAATGTTAAATGTATTATGTTTTCAATGGCATTTAAAATCCAAAGTGATGAAGTACACCACCCAAACAAATAGACACAAAGTGTTATTCAGCAGATACATTTGAATCTCACTTGGGCATCAGTGCTGTGTATGTGCACTAATCTTTTTTTTTCAGCTTTCAACCAAGCCCAGCACTCATTAATAACTGACGAGTGGCTGTGCTGAGTAATCAGCCCTTGTCTACTGTTCCAGCATCACTCCATGCCCTTCCTTTAAATAGCTTTTATTGTGTTTTCTAATCAAGTCATATTTCCTTCGGAAGATGAGCTTACTTTGTGTATAGTCATGAAGATCACGATTTCTTTTTTGGTTATTTATCTCCAAACATCATAAATCACTGTAAAACAGGTAAAACAAAGCTACTGTAAGTAACTATTTTTTCATTTCCACATTTCAAATATCACTATGTATTTATTAATTTACTTGTTTTAATTAAGCAGCCTTTCAGCATCCTGGTTTCTTTGCGAGGCATAATCCTCAAAGTCCGTCTGAAGATTTGACGTTAGTTTTGACTGAAGAACATTTGTCCAGTTCAGCACAGAGAGGGAGCTCTATTTGTTTGTTTATTTATTTATACTGCACTTGGGAAAACATACACTCATTATTGAAAGCATAAGCTTAAACACACACTAGCAAGCACTGCTTATCTCGCACACACGTTTGAGGTCGGTCAGCTTCCCGCTTCTCATATGCACCATCATTTTTATCATATTTGTTTATTTTCACAAAGCAATGCCTGTTAAATATTTGTACAAGTTATTCATTTCACTGCTTTCACATAATCCTCATATTGTGGAACTTTTGCAAACTATAAAAGTGAAAAACAATGAGGAATAATTTAGGGCAAGAAAAAAAAAAAACAATCTGGTTGCATAAACGTGATCGGGGATGTGGCTGTATTCACATTTAACCAATCACATTCAAACTCATGTTAAATAGTAGCTAGTTTACTCCTGCCATCAATTAAAGTAATTCTGATTAACCCCAAATAAAGTTCATCTGTTCCCACGTTCTTGGTTGCATCCTACTGCAAAAACCATGGTCCACAAAGAGCTTTTGAAGTATGAATGGGACCTCAATGTTGAAAGATATCAATCAGAACAAGAGTACAGATGAGTTTCCAAGGCATTCAATAAACCAAGGAACACTGGGAAGACCATTATCTACAAGTAGAGAAAATATGGCGTAACAGTGACATTACCAAGACCAAGACATCCCATCAAAATTGACAAGAAGATTAGTAGAAAACTAGTCTGAGAGGCTGTCAAGAGGCCTTTGGCAACATTAAAGGAGCTGCAGGAATTTGTGGCAAGCACTGGGTGGTCCCTACATTCAGTGGTGGACAGTAACGAAGTAAATGTAATTCGTTACTGTACTGAAGTACTTTTTTGTGTATCTGTACTTTACTGAAGTATTTCCATTTCGGGTGACTTTTTACTTTCTCTCCACTACATTTCAAAGTCAAATATCTTACTTTTTACTCCACTACATTATGCAAAATCTGTCGTTCCTTTTAGCTTATGTGTATATAAAAACCTAACATTTCTCAAAGTCAAAACGAAAGAAGTGTGAAGCAGCACACCAATCAGGGTACAGCGCGCACTTTGTTTTAGGGCTGCAACAAACGACTAATTTGATAGTCGAATAATCTATAGATTACTGAAATGAATAATCGATTATTCGGATTATGAATCACTACATTACAAATTACTTTTATGTAGCTATTAACTTTTAAATTTAGCTTGAGGTTGTTTTATGCATTTGATAACTAACAATGAAGACAAGGATGAATAACATTCAAGAATTCACTCTATTAATGAACTTTCCCGCTAATACGAAAGATAAAGTAAAACTCAAATATATTTTGCTGTAGCTAAATTCTACAATCACAGGTCTTTAGTGAAATGGAGGTAAGTCAGCATCACTGCGTGCTCCTGTGAGAGTCTCGCTTTCCTGTGAGAGCAGATATTCACCTCTGCAGAGAAGATGCGCTCTGATGGAGCGGATTGGGTGAAGAAGATTCATCCCGGTAAGATACGCCGCGTCCCAAACCACATATTAGCACACTAAATAGTGTGTAAAGATAGCGCATATACCATTATGAGTGCACTCATTAGTGTAGTGTGTGAAGTACAGAAGTGTGTGGTTTGGGACGCGGCGATAGTTGTGCTAGCGAGCTAGTTAGTTAATGTTAAATTCCGTCCTACTTCATGTTCTGAGCCGAGCTGTAACATCTGTATTTCAAAATGCAGGTTCTCTGGTATCGTTAGTGGAGTTGGAGCAGAGAATCAAGTAACTATTATTCACAGAGACCTTGTTCACCTTTCAGATAACGTTCACAGTGTTAAACACTGCATCGTCGTCTTAACCGTCGAGGCCGCCGGTGCGGTCAAAATTCGGTCAACACAGGAGAGCGTTTCCCAACAGTTTTCTGTTCTCCGATGACGTTCAGCACCACTCGCTAACAGTTTAAGTAGACAGTTCTCCGCGAACACAGAGCAGCTGGATGAAGGGTTACCGTTGAAATGAAACTGTACACAAAACTGTTCATTTAACTGTTCATAGAGGACAAGTTTTCCACAAACATTCTTTTCCCGTCCGCTTTCCCATCCTCTTCAGATGCTCTAACATGGAGGATGTGCTCCTGTGCCAGCTATGGTCATCTTTACAAACAGAACAACTGACAACCTTTTTTCTGAGTTTAGCGTGAAATGCTCGCACACTTTTGAGGTTTTTTTTCGTGAGGCAGCCATCGCGCTGTGGTAACTCTCTAGTGAGCGGTAACGTTAAAACGTTCCTAATGAGCGCCAGAAAGACGTGTAATGACGTCACCAACTAATCGACTACTAAATTGTTGCCAACTAATTTGCTCGTCGATTTAAGTCGACTAAGTCGAATAATCGTTGCACCCCTACTTTGTTTTGAGCTTGTTTTGACCTGCGGAACCTATCTACCCAGTGCAAGCGTATGGTTCTACGACAGAGTTTTAGGGCCACTGTTCATAAAAATAAAAATAGTAGACTTCAAGAATAAAAGTAAAAAAGTCGTAGTATTTCGAGAATAAAGTTGTAATAGATCACAATATAGAAATATGTACAGATATGCACTTGTGACTGACGTGTGTCTTGTTTCTGAATTTATACAAACACTATTACATTTTATAGTAAATTTGTTTTGGCTAGTTTATGTTTATGAACAGAGACTTACAGACGCAATATAGTAAAGGAAAACTTATTTGTGAACCTGTGTTTAAAGCAAGTTTTTATTAAACTTAAACTTGTAATTAAGTTGCAAATACATCTGAAACTGAAACTTTTCATAGCGTCTTGGTTCTACCTAATAGAAATTGTTTGCCTTCAGTGTTTTGTGCTAATGATAATTTTAATAGACATCAGTGTCAGACTAATTAATGACATTCTATTAAAAGATTGGTGTACCAAGAGTGACACTAGAGTATTTTCACCTAAAATGAGTTAATGAAGCAAGATCCTTGTTACAAAAATGGTAATAGGACATTAGAGCCATAATTAACATTGAAGGCAAATACTTTTGTACTTTTTCTCAAGTGGAGGTCTGAAGGGAGGACTACTACTTTTACCAGAGTAATATTTTACCTTGGGTATCTCTAACTCAAGTACATGACCTGTGTACTTCGTCCACCACTGCCTACATGTGACAACAGTCTCCCATGTTCTTCATATGTCTGGGTTATGAGGTAGGGTGGGAAGACGTAACACCCAGGCCTGGCTAAATTTTGCATGAAGATACATCCAGTCTCCCAAAACCATGTGGGAAAAATGTGCCCAAGGAGACCAAGGTTGACCTTTTTGACCATAACTTAAAGGTATGTTTGATGCAAAAATAACACAGTACATTACCAAAAGAACATCATACCTACAGTGAAGCATGGTGGTGGCGGCATCATGCTTTGGAGCAGGTTTCTGCTTTTCTTCAGCCAAAAAAGGGACTATAATCAATCATGAATAGCATGAGAAATTTCACCTTTCGGCATGACGATGAACCCTAGAATACATCCAAATCAACAAAGGAATAGCGTCACCAACAGAAGATCCACGTTTTGGAATGGCCCATCCTGAAAATGCTGCCAAGTCAAGATGTGCCCAGCTGTGGGACTCAAAAAGACTGTAAGAAAATCAAAAGGTGCTACAAAGTATTAGCGTGGAGGTTTGCACACTTATGCAACCAGGTTATTGTAAGTTTTTACTTATTTTTTTTTATTATTATTTTTGTTTCTATTGTTTTTGATTTGGCATTAAATGTGGAAAAGTTCTGACATGATTGTTTTGGTTTCATGACAAACCTGCCATTCTTACAGGGCTGTGTGGACCCACTGTTTATACCCACTGTAACTCGTAATGCTTTTCTGTTGTTTTTTTTTACCTAGGCTACTCGTCCCTTTCTAGACAGTCTACAATTTCAGTAAAGTTCTATTCTGTAAGTGTGACCATGACAAAAAATGGCAGAACTCTTCCTGAACATGCTTTATCAAAACAAGGTTACTGAAGCACTGTCAAAGCTGCAGTGCTAGTGCTGGTGCTGTCCTCTTGACCTCCATTCTCTGTTCTTTGGTTGTTGCTCATTCTCCTGTGCCATCAGTACAGCCTGCCATTCTGTGGTCAACCGTCCATCAAGCCTTTTGGGCTTTGACCCTGTGAGATTGGTTTGTTAGTTCATTTGTCCTCTTTTGCTCTCACGCCTGGCCTCCTGTACATACTCAGTTCTCAGCATGCTTCGTTTACTGACAAGCTAGGCTTCTTTCTCTCTCTCTCTCTCTAACTGATGGCTCATAACTCTCTCAAAGCATATTCTTCCAGCAAGAGGCAGAGGGTCACACTCCTGGCAAGTAGCCAGCATTAGATAAGGAGATGCCAGTGACTGCTTCTCTAGCTATGCGACTGACCTCTGGAAGAAAAACAGCCTTTACATGAGCCGCTGATGAGCTCCTAGAAGCAATTATAGCCCTCCGCTCTCCTTCCCCTCCCCACCCCGAAAAGGATAATGTATCCTCGACCATATAGAGAAAGTACTACAGTGAGTTAGCCAAGCCATAACAGTATACTCATTAATGGCACTTTGCTCTTGTTTTGCACTTTGCTGAAACTTGTCTCTAAATTACATTTGCCTCAGTCAGCAAGACTGCTGTCCAGTTTTCTGTGGAACTACATTTCGCATAATTGAAACGTATGCCTGGCCATTTGTTTTCAACGAGGCGAGTAGTGTGTGTTGACCCAACCCAGAATGTAAGTGCTGCTAGCATTGTGCAGGTTCTTATGAAGAAAGAGGCGTGGCTTTGCAGGGTCGCTGTAGCTGTGGTAGAGGCGGAAGTGCGAACGCTCCAGCTCCCTCAGCAGGCTGAACCAATAGCGCACCACAGACGGCTCGTCCCCACCCACTTCAAACCCCGCCCAGTGCACATGGACCTCAAGGAGCAGGAGGCCCACCGAAGGCAAAACTCCTTCCAGGACCAGATTCTCTAGAATCTTCCATTCTGCACTCTCCATGTCTAACTTCAGCACATCCACCTGCAAGAGAGAGCAAGACCAAATGTTTAGGTGACGAAGGTCAGCCTAGCAACTGGAATTTAAAGTGCTTCTCAGATTGACACTGTAAAAAGCAAAGACACTAAGAGAACAAAGAGTACAAAAGTATAAGTAGTAGTTACAAGTACAATAAAACAGATAAGATAGAATCCGAGGTGATGATGAGGCTTTATTATAGCTTCCATTCTTTTCAGGAGACCTGATTTCAGGTTTTTAAAGAAATCTGCAGGGATATTTTTCCACACATCCAAAGTTCAGTCTTAGAAGTTGGTTGTATCTGCCTCTCACAATCCAAGTAATCCCAGTTTTTTGATGGGAAATTGAATAAAGAAAAAGGTTATTGACTTTTGCAAAGTACTTTTTTGGTCCTGTGGGACAGTGAAGTGTTTGAGTTGTTTGAGTTTTAGATGCTTGTGTAAAGCACTTAAAAATAAAAAAGTAGTAATTTATAAAGAAAAAATATCAGATTGTATCGATACTCAAGGTTTATACTAATAAAAATAGAACAATAAGGAAATAAAAAAAATAGGACAGGATAATACAATAAATAAGGTTCATAATATAGTCTTGTTATGAAGCAAAAGTACTGTGCAGAACATAAGTTGTAAGATCATGTCTACAGACCGCCCAACAATCAGTAGCAAAGTATTATGAGGTAAAATAGTTGTTCAATCTAAATATGCTGCTGAAATAATTGTGAAAATAAAGTAATGAGAGAAATTAAAAAGCAAAAGCCAGTTTTTTTTTTTTCATTTTTGCAATTGATCAAGCTATGGCACACTCTAAATTGACTAGAGGGATAACCTAAAGAGGATGACAGGGAAATACAATGGTGATAAACAAAAACGTCTTCAAAGTGCTAACCAGAATTAAGCTAAAATAGCAGCAAATTTTTATTTTTGTTTTGTGGAGTCAGTAAAGATGTTGATACAGAGTTCTTCAATTAATCCACCAAGTATAATATCTACTAGTTATAATCAACCTGTTTTTGAGATTAGGCAGATTTCTGAATTTAAAGTAAAGACATTGACTAATTCTTTAAAGCACTCTAAGGCCACTCTAAGGGTTTTTGTTGGGTATTTAACAGATGTTTGGTTTAATAACAAAAACTACCCACAAATGTGGAAGATCGCTATAATAGCCATTTTTAAAACAGGCGATTCATCAGACGTTTGCAATTATAGGCCTGTTATTACGCTACCTCTCATAGAAAAGTGTGTAGCAGAGCAACATATTACCCATCTTAACACCTTTTAGATTACCCCCTAAGCAGTTTGGCTTTAGAGAGAAATATTCAACAGAAAGAGCTAACTGCCTTTTTGCCTGAGAATATTGAATCTCAATTGGTGGGTGGGGGGTTTGTTGGGGCTATACTTTCAGATTTAAATAAAGCCTTTGACACAGAAATTCATGAGGTTCTTGTTGCTAAGTTGTCAGTGTTAGTTTTTTCCCTAATGCTACTACGTCGATGAAATTCTGTTTGGAATGTAGGGTCGACAGAGTTAGGGTGAATAGAATACTGTCACCAGCTATTAGCTGTGATGTTGGTGTACATCAAGGTTCAATTTTCAGACCTTTTTTTATTCAGTCTTTAGATAAATTATTTGCCCATAATTTGGAGGTACTCTGAGATGCAAATGTATATAGATGATACTGTAATTTATGCGCATGCAATGTCTAAACAGCAAACAGCAAATGAGCTTACTGCAGAGATGGTTCACGATACACACTGACTTAATGATTCTCACCTTTACCTCAAAGTAAATAAAGCAGTCTGTATGTACTTTATACTAAGAGATCAACATATAAGTCCACACCAAATGTCTATGCATCAGGGGAAAAGCCTAGTGGTTTCAGAATGTAAATATCTTGGTATTATAACTGATCCCAAAGTTACTTATAAAAAGCAAATCAAAAAGGTTGTAAATGTTGTGAAGTTTAATTCGTCAAATCTTCATCTTATCAGAAACTGTTTAACCATTGAAGCAGTAGCGGTGGGTCCACTAGATCAGTGACGAGGGCGTGATATGACACCTATGAGGAAGACATTCTTTGGACAGTCAGTTTTTTTCAGTAAGAGCAGCTCATACTTGGAATGATCAGCATGTAGATATAAGAAAATGGACTATGTTTGGCTCTTTTTCAGTTAATTCAAAATCATGGCTAAAAGACAATCAAGAATGTCATCATAGTATGTAAATCATTTTAACAGCTGGCATCATTTTATATGCTCTCTTGTATGTATCATTTATGTTGTATGTACTTTTATGAGTGTCTTTTGTCCTTTTGTATCTGCCCAGGGACTACAGTTAATAAATGGGCACATTAACAGAAATGCTTATTAGTGTGCATTGTCCCTGTACAGCTAACCAAGTTTGTTAAACTTTGTTATTCACAGTTTGACAGCCACTGCAGCTGCTGGACTGGTTAAAGAGACTCTTAACAAGGTTTGTTTTCCTGTAAACATGCCCCACTTCCAGTACACACAGTGTGTCTTCTGTCTACCTTAGTCATATTTGGTACATTTAAGGTTCTAAGTGGCTGTCTGGCAGAAGAATCTTCGTCAGCAAATCAGACGAAGCACCGCTAAAACACGACTGTGCCGAGATCCCTTGCCTCATTACCTCTCAACAATTCCAGACTTTCATTAAAAGTTGGGCCTGGACTTTATTGCCAGAATGAATCACAATTGTTTCTGCTGAACTCATTTCCTTTCATTGGGGAGCGTGGCTCCTTGAGTAGGCTCCTAATAATAATTGAATTGACACTTAACAAGGCGCTGTAGGCTTTCGTTGCCAATAGGGGGTGATTTTAATAATCTCGGCTTCTCTGTACCCGTAGGATTGGTATATGTGCAGCGTTTCTTACCACATTTTCGCTACAAACAGATCTATAGAGTGCACACACTTGCATTAGGCCTTATTGTATATTGACGTTCCCGAGCAACGTCTCAATATGAGTGCATGTTGGACCTGTACACGGTTAGATCCAGATGTCAATTATCAAATGTTTAGCTTTTAATTAACCATAGACTCGAAGCAGGTGTTTCACATGCCTCCTGGCTTCCAAAACAATCCTTTTTTTAAAGGAGTCTTACTGGAAGATTTCTAAGTCCCCTGTGACCACAGATTGCAATATTTGAGCACTTTGGCTAAGAGCCTTGACTGCTCCATATGGTGCCATCTTGCTTTCCTTGGGAAAAAAATGCAGGAAATTAGTTCAGCAAAGTGGCTCTCTTCAGAGATAAATGAAAGATTGCTGGATGGGAATGGAGGGAGAGAAGGGAAAGTAGGGCAGCTGTTCTTGGGGCTAGAGGAGAGAAAGGTGGACAGCATCTGAACGCTGTGGCCTGAATTGGTGTTCTCACCCAGAGGGAGATCTGGCTCGGAACACTCGTCCTGTAATGTCCTTCACACAGCTGCTCATCCAGCATACCTCTTTCTCTCTCTCTCTCTCTCTCTCCCTCTCCCTTTCTCTCTCTCTCTCTCTCTCTCTCTCTCTCTCTCTCTCTCTCTCACTATTTTGGTTTTATTATTTAACGGCTCTCTCTGTAAACACTCTGTAGCTTGCCTTTAACCTAGTCAAAGAGATATGAAGTACTACTTTAATATTTAAGAAATTTTAATTCTTACCTACCTAGGCTATATTAGATGCTAAGCAAATGGTTGGTTCTTGTATTCGACCTGTTGGATGTGGGAGACATTGAAGAACTGAGTGACTCTGAACATGGCCAAATTGTTATGGCCAGATGACTGGGTCGGAGCACCTCCGAAACGGCAAGGCTTGTGAAGTGCTCCCAGTCAGCAGCGAGTAGTACCTACTGACAGTGGTCAATGAAGTCACAACACACAACACACAGTGCATCACACCCTGCTGCATATGGGGCTGTGTAGCCACAGATCGGTCAGAGTGCCCATGTGAACTCCTGACCTCTGTTGAAAGCATCTATAATGGGTACACAAGCATCAAAACTGAACCTTGGAGCAATTGCAAGAAGGTCACCTGGTCTAATGAGTCTCATTTTCTTTTACATCATGCCTGGCATTTACCTGGGGAAGTTATGGCCCCAGGATGCACTGTGTGAAGAAGACAAGACGGTGGAGGCAGACTGATGCTCTGGTCAATGTCCTGCTGGTAAACCCGGGTACGCGTGCACATTTTACCTGACATTTAAAATCCTACCAAAATGGATGCTAAGCAAAATCAGCCAGCATCTAAACAGTGACCATATGCAATAGAAAATTCCCCTGAATATAGACACATGGTGAAGTCAAGGGCAACAATGTGTATTTTGTAAAATGTTGGCATGCTGTAACATCACTGCGTCACAGGATTTGCGTGTTTGATATTACAAAATGCTTTAACGCAAGCTCATACAATATTGCGCAACATTCAAGACAAACTAATACACGCACAGATTTCTGATCATTTGAGTTTTTTAAAGATCAATGATTAATATCTATCAGCTGAATGAGCAAATAAATAAATAAATAAATATTGCATAAGTATAAATGTAAAAAATACTGCTTTGGGGGTAGATTGGTTCACAGTCTTTATCAAACACCTGCATATTTCTAAAGGATTAAGTTGACAGGTAAGTAGAGGGCTTGCAAGCAACTACATAGGAACAAGTACCTGACGAAATGTCAGCATATTATGATATTATTTAATTTTACCAAGTGTTTGATATTTCTTCTTGTTCCTTCTGAAAAAGTTTGCTGGTTGTTTGTTACTGCTGAAAGAGCACTGTATTCTGTTGTTTATGGCCTTTTTAAATGTTGCACTGCTATTTTGCTAGTGTGTTAGGACCTTTTCACAAATCTCAGAAAAACAAAGTATGTTGGTATATCTTGTGCTATGACAGGTCCAAGATTAATGTTGAGTTTTACCATATGGAACACATCAGCCAAAATAAATAACTACAAACTTGCCTACTCACAACCTACAGCAGTGCCATCTCGTCTCTAGAGTGAGGTAAAAACCCTCTTCTGTGGATGTTAAAGGTCTGAGGAGCTTTTTAAAACTACAAACACTTTGGGGTTGATTTTTTGAGGCAGTCTGTTATTTTGGAGGAGGACAACAAGCTGAAAGCTAAAGTTATCAAGGTAGCTACATACCTTACCTTGGTTTGCCTTCTTTTCTGACTGAAAGGGTAAAAACTTGCCCCTGGTATCCATTTTGTGCCGAATAAAGATCACAGTTGAATCACTGTGTTTTTTATGATTTTGTTCAACAAGTTACACACTAATGCTAGCCTGGTTATATTTAATAAGCCCATAGCTTAGTGCTTAGGCTAGCAGTCAGGATTGGTTGACACCACATGGTTTCCCAGTAGTTTTTTCCCCATGTGCCTGCATAATGCATGCTGGGTAATGTAGTAAGAGAACACTGATAAACAGAAATATTACTGAATAACATGACGAATAACATACAGTCATATGCAAAAACACCTTGATCAAGTGACGTTTTGTAATTTTTCTGTGTGAAAATTAATACACGTCCTCTAAAGAGACTTCAATACGACATTTTTCTGCAATTATTAGTGCACAATTTCTATTTATTTGCTGGGTTTGTGAGTTTTTTCCCAATATGTTGCATTCATCAAATAAACAGTAGGTGTGCAATAAAATGTGCAGAAGTGTTGTTTCTGTAGAGGAGGCATAATTATTTTCACTTAGAAAATCAACAAAACACACAAAATTTCACAAACCACTGTATTAACTCAACATGTAGCCTGTAATGCAGTTGATATAGCTTGAGACTCCAGGCCACACTGTTCCGCACATTACTCACTGCAGAAGTGACTAGATAAACGAACAGGCGCGACTCCCAGATTGTGTGAACGATTGATGAGTCATCATGCAGAGAGCTGTGAGTTCATGCTGCACGCTGAGTCATTGTTTATTAAAATGATGGGTCAAAGGACGTACCTCTCTGCTGCCTGCCCATTGCAGTAGTTAATAGCTTCACTTTTTTTTTTTAAATTAATATGCGTTTATATAAATTAAAGGTTTCCACAGCTCCAAACGTCTGTCACAACTTCATTAAATAAGTGAAGACTCTAGTGCATCATGCCTGAAAAGGGTCCATTGTGTAACTTGATTTACATCATCAGCTAATTATCAAGCCCTTGATGAGCTGAATTAAGTCTGTAAGAGCAGTGAAAACATCCCAGTGCTGGTCAAAAGAAAAAAAATGTCTTATTCACGATCCAGCTTTCTCATCACGGCGGATGTTGATGAGATGTCTAATTCATGTTTAGGGAATGGTAGAGAGGTAATTTAAGAACGTGCCCCTTGAGTGGGACATGAATGATCTAGCTTTAATTACTCTCTCTTCAGAAAAGAGAATGCTCCCCTTAGAGATTCCAATTGCACCTCCCTGCTTTCTACCAGTTCTCCACAACTCTTAATGTGCGGTCCATTTATGATTAACTGCGCACATGCCCCCTCTCTATCACTGCACCCTGTAGAGTATTCCCAAATTCTCTACTCCCTACACCCTCCACAGTGCTTCATGTTCCCTGCACCCTACATTCCAAAAAGGTTACAAAGTGTATAAGTTGAACATAATGGCCATTCAGAAGGGTCATTTGAGCAGTTTTTAAAAGCCAAACAGCACATTTGCAAACACTTTTATACAAAATAAATTCCAAAAAAGTTAGGACAGTAAATGCCAATAAAAATAGAAAGCAAGGATTAGTCAATTCTATTTAACCAATATTAGATTGAAAACAGTACCAAAACATGATATTTGATAAGTTACTTTATGAACTTTCTATGCTCATTCCAAATATGATACCTTCATCATGTTCCAAAAAACTGGTGCAGGATCATGTTTACCTTTTCTTTAGCAACACCTAATACATGTTTGGGGACTGAAGATACAAATCAATCCAGTTTTGAAAGACAATTTTTTTGCCATTCTTCAGCTAACCCGGTCACAGGGTTGGTAGCCTCAAGGGTACATGTTTGTTCCTGTGGTAAGGGAACATCATTGCACCATAATTCATTGAAATTATATTTTTTAAGTTATCTTGACTCCACACATCTTGTCCCATCTCCAGTCTTTTTATTTTATTGTTCTGTTTTGAAACATTAGGTTATAAAAAGATATAAATATATACTTTTCCACTGGGAAAAACGGTAACACTTTCTATGAATGTCAATTGGTAAGCATCTATAAACACATTTATAACATGTTATAATGTATTCATAAGGCATTATAAACATGGTTATAAATATTTATAAAAATGAATTACACTGAATTACACTTTATAGCCACATTTAATATATATTATGAATTGTTAATATAATGCATTATAAGTAGTGTTAATAACATATTATACTGTCAGTGCCAAAGAAGTCAGTCCCAGCTTGTAGAGTATAAAGTAAAGACAAATACAAAGTTTATTTACGCCCTGAGATTTCCAGTATTTTCTTTCTCACCGCTGGTGCTGTTAGAGTTGCATCTTCAGGGCTTCAGTCCTGAATATTCAGATGCTCCAAACAGGCTGTCCAGCCTAGAATTACTGCTACAATGTGCTTTTCTTACACAGCGTCTCACTTTAAATGTTACATCACATCACCAAGTACCCATCAGCCCCTCCCCTGAGCCCCCTCTGACATCACACTGAGCCTGACGTCACTGTGGAGTGAAGGCCTGGAGAGAGAGAGAGGTGAGATAGTCGAGTGCTGTCATTGTAACCCTTCACTCTGTAACACTACACTACAGTAGAGTAATGCTAATTTCTGCTAGCATTCTATTGGATATGCAGTGTTACGTTAGTGCCAAGCTAACGGTGGTGTACATTGACTTTCCCACATTGGGGGAAACACTGATGGCAGCACTAGTTTAAAATCTGATATTTGAAGCCTGTAATGTGCCTTATTGTGTATGTTTTAGTGTCGCAGTAAATTCTTTCAGTAAATACTTCAACTTGAAGCCTCACTCATAATACTGGAGGAGGCTTTAGTACAGTACACTTCACTTTACCTAGAGCGGACAAATACAACTTATGACCTCTTATAATTTGTTTTGGACAGTACTTATAATGCAGTATGCTAACAATTCATAATGCATAATAAGTATATATTTTTATAAATATTTATAGCTATGTTTATGATGCCTTATGAATGCATTATAACATGTTATGAATGTGTTTATAGATGCTTACAAACGCAACATTCATAGAAAGTGTTACCGGAAAAACTTATTTAAGGTACACAACTGGACCTTACATCTGTATGCAGCTCCCCACACCTCAACTGAATCAAAAATCAGTATGACCTTAGTGATGGTCAAAGCAAAGTGCGGCATGATTCAGGCTCCCAGGCCAAGGTCATATTACTCACTCTGTCCTGCAGGCTTTTCTCAACACGGTCACTGAATGCCTGCATGTGTTAGGCTAAATCAAAGCCAAAATCATATTTATGCATCCATATATAAAAACAGCAGTGAGACCACTGATCCATAAAACGACACACCCATGAATATGCATCTGGGCACTGCAAGTGGTACTGTATGTCAAACTGAAGAAATTTAAGTAATTCATGATAAATGCAAAGACATAGAAGTATTTTTTCACTCTTTTTCATTAGCCTCTATATTCATTAAAGGGACCAGAAAACAAGAGTTTCTAACACTCACACTCTAAGCCACTTATCCTTCTGGGTCGCCTATCCCAGCCGTCATTGGGTGGAAGACAGAAAACGCCCTGGACAGGTCGCCAGTCCATCGCAGGGCAGACACACACATTCACACACCTAGGTGGCAATTTAGCGTGTTCAGTTGGCCTCAAAGGTACAACAGTAGTTTTAAGGTCCAGTTGTGTACCTTTAATAGTTTTTCCCAAAGGAAGGGTCCCTGTTTGTACCTTTTTATAACCTGTTTTAAAACAGTACAATAGAATCAAAAGCCTGGAAACTCGACAGGGTTTGTGAAGTCAATAGATCTTTAAAAGTATAATTACAATCAAATATGGGACAATTACATTCCCTAACTAAAGGTACTGAAGTCATTCTCTTGAGGATACCACCCCAGTGACAGTTTAGGACCTTTTTCTGAGAGTGTAACAACCGTGCAAGACCTGGTAGACCACCAAAACTGTCACCGTCAGATAAACAATATTTAAAGGACCCATATCTATACATACATTTGTATTCAGTTTTTTCCTCTGATGCCCCTGATATACCAAAATGTTTTACATGACCATCTTCCAATCTATCTTTATCCATTAGAATTAAACAGGCTGTTTTTATTACTGCGCTTTTAAGACTGATATATTTAAATTACCTCTGTTCTCACTGGCTGTCAGGGCAGCTTAATTTCCATATGGATCAATCTACTGAACTGGTTCAAAGTCAAAGTTTTGGGCATTTTGGACTTTTAACTGACTTGGACTTTAGATAAAATTCCTTTTGCTTTGAGTGACCCTTTGCCTTAAGTATGTTTAATTATTAAAATAAATGATGGAAAATTCCATTTTGTCACTACAAGAATAATAATAACTTTACCAAATGTTTCAGTAGTGACTAAGGACCAGAGTTCTGCACCCCTGCTTTAAATAATCAGTCAGTCACACACTGAAAAACCCAGTTAACTTGTCTGCCATCGATAATAATCAGCAAGGCCACTCAACACTGCTGAGAATTATACATCTGATTCCACCTTAATATATGTCCTTCTTATATTCACATGGGTTTAATCTCCAGTATATGCCTTGTATTGGACATACCTATATATTTACATCCACTGTCTCCATGGCAACACATGCTGATGCTGAGCTAAATAGAATGGGTGGTAATTACTGAACCTAAAAGAGGATCATATTAAAATCTCTTGACTTTACACATTTCTTGGCTTCTTTGCCCTGAAAAAAGGGAAAAAGAAGGGAAAATAAAGTCTTATATGCAGGGAATGATTTCACTTTAGTGTGCAAGACATGTTAGTTGATGGTTAGTCCTGTATGAAACAGCAGTGCCACATTTCAAATCTGCCTTTTTTATGAATCAGGGCTGCAGAATATACAAAAACAGATTTCCAGTATGACAAAGATAACAAGCACATACAGTGTCATTGGTGCAATGCACTGCTCTTATTAAGCATCAGAAGCTTTTTGACTGCTAATGTTGCCCCCTTGTTGAAAAGTTTCAGCCTGATAAACGTCAGATTGAGTTACAAGCTAGTTCCATGAGGTGCTTGACATCTAAATATCAAATGCATTGATTGTAGAGATCGATCACAACTGTAAGAACCAACTGTTCACTTACCATCTAATATATCCCAGACTTTGACATGTGCCATTTTTAGTGCAATCAGTGCTTCATCTGTGATCATGTTTTGGCTCATTTTCATTGTCCTGATTTCAGATAAGCATAAAAGGGTGACATCGACTAACATCAAGTGACCTCCAGACACCTTTGTACAAATGACCCTGTTGGAGGCCTTTTGAACGAGCCCCCTCACTTACTAATTAGTATGTTTTCCTCATACTTTTCCCACCTGCCTCACAAAGACAAATCAATCACTCGTGCCTGTGAAGCGTCAGCTGGCTAATGCTACGCACTAGTGCGTGGCTTGTAGGCTTTTCTGTTCGAGGGCCTGAATTTAATTTGCAACAATTAAACTGTTGCTCATGCAGTGAGAAACGAGAAGGGAGGGAGGAAGGAGTGTGATATATGAGGGAGTCAAAAAATTGGCATCTTGGGATATGGTGCATAATTCTGAAGCAATTATCATTTTGATAAAAGAGGAAGAAAAAATCTTTCTTTTTCTGTCAAAAAAGTGGAAGACGCTGATGGATGAACCCAGCGCTGGGATGTTTCAGCCGTGACATCACAGGCCTCTGAGTGTAGGCCTCTGACAGTGGTGGCATTGTGATAGAGCACAATACAAGTGCAACTTCTGTGCCAAGTGAGGACGTGGCTCAGTTTAGTAAAACAATGCTTTGAATAATTCTGAATACGTGTGCAGTAATAACGCGATTATGGCTGGTCCTTTTTCAGAAGATGTGAAAACAAACCAGTGCTGAACTCCTGATTCAGTTAGCTGTGCCTGGGGCCCTAATTTGCTATGCAGATGGCTATCTAATCAGTCTGAGTGCTATTGCTGGCAGGACTGCAGAAATCTCATGTTTTGCTGAATGATGATGATGATGATGATATGCAGGATAAACCCATTCAGCGAAGAGCGTCTCTTCTCCTTCCAGCAGACACAGGGCTGTGGCTGAATGCACAATGAGCTGAACTCTGCTGTAGCCATGTTCTCACACAAACTACCACACTGCAGAGTGAGGGATATTACAGTATGCCTACTGAACCTGGAGCTTTCCATTTTACAGTGATATCAACATTCGAGTAATATTGTAAATGTAATGTTAATTTACACTATACACATAAAACGTTATAATTACTCACAGATGATGCAAATACTATTGATTACCTGGAAATAATGGCGCATATCAAGGTCTGGGATATATTAGACGTTAAGCGAACAGTCGGCTCACATGGTCGACGCATTGGATCCCGGAGAAATGGGCAGGCGAGAAGACCTAGGTGACTTGCAGGTGTCAGAACTGGATCTTGGCAGAAAGGAAAAAGATCACTTGGACCAATGAGTCCCCTGTTCCTTTACATCACATGGACGGTGAGGAGAGGTCTTAGGAAGTGCATAACTCCTGTTTCGGTGGGCTGGTGTCCAGGACAGTTTTGTGGTTCCCTTAATCAAACACATCCACTAAACCTGGCAATTAACAAGTGAGTTTTATCAGGTGTGTTTGAGCAGGTAAATCACCAATCTATGTTGGACATCGGTCCTCCAGGACCAGAGCTGTGCACCCCTGGTTTGAGGCTTTAGAGTGCACCTTCTGCCCCAGGGGTGTTTATTCTTTTTGGATATTCTGAGAGCTGATGGGTTGGGGCATAATACAGAATTTTAATTTGCTTGTACCAGGAAACTATTCCGTTTTGATGTGTCTGGCTTGCCAAGCTATTTCACTTCTAAATATTATCCATGTTTACGCTGCCCCATGCTTTTTTTTTTTTTTGGATATCAGCGATCAATATAAAATGAAGTGCTTAGAATACTTTAAAGGTATTTAGAGCTCTTTATGATGAAGGCACTCAGTCTGAAAGTTGAAAGAGCCATTAACCCTTAAAAGTATCAGAGATAATAAAAGCATGGTGTGATTTGTTTTTATTTATCACTCTTATCTTATCAAACCAAGCAGCAAACTTCTGTCTGATGTTCAGTGTTTGTCATAAGGAGGGAAAAAAATTTATAATGATTTGAATTTGAGGAAAAGAGTGCAAGGAGTTGTTTTGTGGAAAGAAAGGATATAGTGTTTATTGTGCAATAAACTTAGCTATTAGGGAAAAATGTTGAATTACTTCAAATCACACTTGGCGC
Organism: Piaractus mesopotamicus; assembly: GCA_023558415.1. NCBI lineage: Eukaryota > Metazoa > Chordata > Actinopteri > Characiformes > Serrasalmidae > Piaractus > Piaractus mesopotamicus. Next base: position 34,585 of record JAILXH010032856.1, read on the forward strand.
TGTACGAATAACAAATAAAGATGTAGTTGTTTTTATTATAACAAAGAACACTTTTAACACTGACTGTTGATTGTCCTGTTCTAGATGGCCACTAATGAAATCGGATATATGGGTAAACATGGATGCCAAAAAGGTTCTTTTAGCATTATTAAAAATGTTCTGTCAAAAGGCCCATATCCTACATTTTTCTTGCATTTGATTTTTCCCTGCAGTCCACCTTTAACATTTGTGTGGCTTTATGTAAACAGTCACAACTCAATTTTACCAGTTTCTCTGTATCCATTACAGTTAAACAGGCTGTTTTTGTTACTGTGCCTTTAAGACTTATATATGTAAATAAGTTCTGTTCTCTTTGGCCATTCTCTTTTGACTGTAATGTGCCTTATTCAAAAAGCAGTCCAGGCTGAAACACTGCTTGCTAACTTAAGTATGAACTACAGCAGGCTGAATAGGCAGATGCATAAATGTGTTGGGTTTTGTGACATCACGGAAACAATTCATTTAAAACAGCCTGTTTTTGCAGCCTTGTTTCCATTCAGACTGGGGAGCGGACATAATGTTTTAAAGCAGTTTTTACACATTACCTGAAACTCTTTTCTTTAAAAAAGTGAGGAAAATTCAGTTTTCCGTGATATGAGCCCTATATTTTAAAATGATTTTTTGCTCATTTGATGTCTTTTTATTATTCTTTGTCATTACACTGTTCAATCATCCTCAACATTAAAACTGCATTCTTGTTTGAGTGAAAGAATGTTCAACACAGACAGGCCAGTGCATGGCTGAAATTTGTTCGTGCTCTGCTGTAAAATGTGTCAAATCTCACTTACGCCTCTCCATTTCCAAGCTCTCACACAATCTGTCTATGTATTTAAAAATGTATTTTCAAAGCCATAATATTAAAACCTATTCCTTGTTTCTACACTTATTGTCCATTTATCAGCTCCACGTACCATATAGGTCTGCTTTGTAGGTCTACAATTACAGACTGTTTAGTTTAGTTCTCTGCATACTTTGTTAGCCCCATTTCACCCTGTTCTTCAATAGTCATGACCCCCACAGGACCCCCACAGAGCAGGTATTATTAGGGTGGTTGATCATTCTCAGCAGTAGTGTGTGTTGCACTGGTATGACACAGCAGTGCTGGTGGAGTGAGAATAGCCCACCACCCAAAAATACTTTACATCTACAAGTTGGATCAACAAGGTATGAGTGTCTCATAGAGTGGACAGTGAGTGGACACAATGTTTAAAAACTGTAGCAGCACTGCTGTGTCTGATCTACTCGTACCAGTGCAACACACTAACACACCACCACCACCACGTCAGTGTCACTGCAGTGCTGAGGATGATCCACCACCCATAGTACCTGGTCTTTGGTGGTCCTGTGGGGGTCCTGACCATTGAAGAACAGGGTGTAAGGGGGCTAACAAAATGTGCAGAGAAACAGATGGACTACAGTCTCTACTCCTATATGGTAAGTGGAGCTGATAATGGAAACTGAGCAGATTTATTCTGAACATTTTTTGTAATGTGGTCACCTGTCTGTGTCCAAAGTCGTTGAGGATGGTGGCCAGTTTCTTGGTGCTGCCGTGCTGCCTTTGAGCTGGGATGGCGGGGTTGGGGTCCCTCCAGTCCACAGAAAGCCGGTGGAGCCACATGTGAGAATCCTGCAGATGAGCTTCTTTGATGCTGGGGTCAAAACAATGAACTTCACATCCTGCCTTAGCCAACACTCTCTCTAACCACCTCTCCTCACCACCCAACCTAATGAGAGAGAGAGAGAGAGAGAGAGAGAGAGAGAAAGAGAGAGAAAGAATTTATGCAAAGGCCCTGAACTCTGAGGCACGGGTAAGCTTTTAACAGTTCGTCTTAAACTCCTACTCAGCTGCCCTTAAGAGCAAAAAAAGGTTTTAACAGCCTCAGAAGATATGCCCAGTGAGTGCACAATTAAGCAGCAGAGAGCCAAAGTTCAGACTGAAATTGAGGAGATGCGGCTGTGCTCCAGCTGAAGGAGGATCTACCTTCAGGTTAAGAGGCTCTAGAGTCAATTGGACGCAGTATAGAGCGAAAAGGTTGTTATGTTTGTCTGTTCAGATATGATCTTTCAAGTTGGGGATAATAAGAGGACTTGTCCTGTGCTGCCTTCAGTATGAATTAAACATTAGCTGGTAAAATATATTCATTTCAGCCCTGCAGTTTTATGAGGTGCATTAAGGTAGTTTAATCCCTCAGTTAGTTTTTCCCAACCTCAAATGCAACCTTTTGCCCCCCAAATCCCGCCCCAACCATGTGCCTGCTCTGAACTCTTTGCTTTCATTATTTAGGCTTTATATAAATATATTTTTTTGACTTTTTCAATTATTACAGTCGGTGTTATAAACATGTTGGCCTACATTTTATTAATTTATTTATTTGCTCTGTCGGCTGAGCACAATAATCTCAAACGATCAGAAATCTATGTATTAGTCCCAAATGCTGCAAAGTGTTGTAAAAGTGTGCAACTTGCATTAAAGCTTTTTATAATGTCGAACACCACAGTGTCATACCAACATACCAACAAACTTTGTTCCCCTAGAATGGACTTCCTGATGTGTCAAATTTAACGCTGCATTCAGTGAAATTTTCTGTTGCATTTCTACACCGTTAAGATGCCGGCTGATTTTGCTTATCATCCGTTTTTTAATTTAATTTTTCATTTTTATTTTTATTTTGAGCACGCGAAAGCTGAGATTTACATTCACAGCCCAGAGGCTGCAGCAGAGGCAAAAAGAAAACCAAACAAACATGAGTCTCATTGGTTACCCTTTAGACTTGACATATATGGCATCCTTTCTTGCGTCCTACATCCTGCAGCACTGCAGCACTCTCTAGTTTTCTGGTTTAAGAACAAAGGAAAACTTAGGAAAACCCTTTCTGATGATGCATCTTGAAGGTAGGAGGAACACTTTAAAAAACTACAAGTACTTCAGGGTAGACTTTTGGCAGCAAGCTGGTTAAAATTTCTTTTGTCTGTTTTTTTTTTCCTTTTTTTTGTTAGCTGGTGAATGGAGATAGCTAATATTACTGCTAGGAAGCAGACTCTGTTCTTGCCATTGTATATCTGTAGTAACTGCCTTCAAATCTGAAATGAGGACAACAAGCAAAAAGATAAAGTAAGCAAGGTAGCTGGCTATCTAGATACTTTAACTCATTTTGGCTTCTTTTCTCTGTCTGAAAGGGTAAAAACATGCCTCTGCCATAAATTTTGTACTAAATAAAGATAGAATCATCGTTTTGTTCAAGAACTGAGGTAAGAGTTACCATAATGCTACCTTCGTCATATTTATTGGCTTTTAGATCAGTGATTAGGTTGACACCACAGGGATACCCAATGGTTGTATGATGTATTTGCGCAATGTATGCTAGGTATTGTAGTGAGAGAACACTGATGCATTAAAACATTAAAATAATATAAAACTCTGAATTCTGTCAAACTGATGGCTGGGGGATATAATGCTACACTACAGAATACTGCATAACAAATATTAACACAAACATATTATCATTATTATTATGTAGTTTTAGGCCAGAATGCTCTTTTAACACAAGTAGATTACTTTGACACAACAAAATTGTGACAACATAATCACTTGCTGGTAATGTTATTCATTTAACAAGGCAGTTTATGTGCTAAGAGCTTCATATGCCAGAATGCTAAAGCAGTCTCTTCACTTCTGGCTGTATAACCAAGTCAACAGACTGGCGCAGCACTTGTTCAAAACACTGCATTTTGCACAACCAACTCAAGCTCCGTGTCTCCTTCTGATGTTCTGCTCATGTATTCATGCCTCCCTCCCTCTCTTTCTCGTTTCCGCAGTTAAATTGTAGCTGAGGGAGGCTTGCTCCGACATGATCACTTGCGGTTGGTTTATTGAGTCTTTGCGCTGTCTTTCGGGAAGAGAGAGAGAGAGAGAGAGAGAGAGAGAGAGAGAGAGAGAGAGAGAGAGAGAGAGAGAGAGAGAGAGAGAG
>JAILXH010032922.1:0-10492 GCA_023558415.1 Piaractus mesopotamicus
CACACACACACACACACACAAGAATCTAACAGGCAATTTCATTTATTTTATTATTTCTACCAATATTGTGTAATTATTGTCTGTCTATGCTTAAATTCCAAGTAATGACAAGTAGTTCTGTTAATACTGTTTGCGTTTGTATTTTAATATTATTATTAATATTTAAAATATACATCATGACAGTATGATCATTCTAATTGTAAGTTTTTGTTTCAAAACGCTTTTAGACCACTTTCAGAATTTTTTTTTTTATCTTAACAGCCTTAACAGTGTTTACATACTATACAAATAAAAAAAAAAAAAAAAAGAAAATTCAGTTTTCTATTATATGGGCCCTTTAATGTACATTTAAGTTCAAAATGTTTCCGCTCTCTTGTGAAGGTACCAGTTAAAAGACACACTGTTTTGTAACAACAGTGACAATGTAGTAGTGCTTGGCTTGAGAGATAGGGTGTGTTAGCTATTTTAGTCTAGTGTGCAGATATACTGTCTGCAATACGCACATATAAAGCTCGTCATTTGTATTCAGATGCCGTTGGTACAGTGTCAGTTATGGTCTTATGTGCATGACGGTGCAGGTACAGGGAAGATGCAGATACCTGCAGACACTAACAAAGACGCTCAGCGGGCTGATCAGCGTGCTTGTCACATCTGCAGCCCCTGTGGATCTGTGTTTCCTAATCTAATTAGATGGGCTGCCTTTATGTTCACTGTCAATCACAGGCTTCTCTGTGAAGGTCAAATCCTCCTTCCGAGCTGGAGAAAACAGCCTGACGAGCACACATACAAATTCAGCTGGTGTTTCTTAAACTTGCTGAACTCTGTTGACCATTTTTTTGGATGTTCTTTATATTTTCAAAAGACAGTGTTTCAATGCAATTCATTCATGTTATTCATTTAAAAATGAATGATGAATAGGAGAGTACAGCATGCTTCTTTGTCTAGCAATCCTGCTGCTGAAGCATTAAAGGGACGGAAAACTGAATTTAAAAAATAAATTAAAAATAAAATATTGATGTAGTATGTAAACATTGTTTCTATTCACTTTCCAGTCTAGAGTCCATATATACAAACTAAGCAGCCTTTTAAACTCATTATTTTTGTGATGTCAAAAAAGCTAAAACATTTACATCTACCCACCCATTTAGCCTCAACAGTTCAGCTTGTCCACTCACGCTGAAGACATAAGTAGCGCCTCAGACTTTATAAAGGGGCACAATACAGGGCAGCCAATCAGAACAGAGGTCATTTACATATAACAGTATTAAAGGGCCAGTAACAAAACAACATGTTTCACTGTGAGGGATAAAGAGAGACTGGAAAATGGTGATGTAAAAATTAACTAATGAAAAATGCTGTTTTTGGTACATTACTGTATCATAAGGAGGATACAGCCACATTAACAAGCCCCTCATTAAGTTCAAATGAGTATGTTAGAGCAAGAAAACACTAACATCTAAAAATCTGGGACTTTTTTATTTACACCTGGAAACAAAATCTGAATTTTAGTATTTTGAACATTTTAAAATAAAGAAAATTATGAGAAGTAAAATAAAAACTAAATATTTTGCAGTAATAAAATAATTTAATTTACACAAATTCAGAAAGACCACGGTAAAGCCTTTGTATTTAGGTTTTCTCTAGAACAGTGTTTGGCTTCCCAGTGAGGTCCTTCTATGCCTCCCATAGACCTAGGTCCTTGTAGCTACACCTCTGACCCATAATTACCAAATTTTTAAAACTGAGTTTTCCAAACTAGAGTCTTGAAGTTGTGAGGTCACTTTTAAATTCAAAGTGGGAACAATGTGGAAGTAAAACATTTCAAAGGGTCTTTAACCACAATGCTTCAGAAAAACACTATAAAATGGCTGCCGTGAGGCAAGTGTGCTTCATAGGCTGCACTTACAGCTTTTGGAATCAGACAGTCAGGGACAAAGACTAATCTTGTCTTGACCAAAAAACAGCAGGTGAGGTCAATGAAAATTGAGACTGTCCAGGGAGAATCGGTAGAGCTGGCAAGTGAGGTCATGAGGTCAGCAGGCGAGCTGAGGAAAATGGCGGCACTGTCATTAGCCAGTCTCTCTCCATTCTGTCCTTTATCTCTGCCTCCACTCACGAGTAGCCCTCACTGTGGGTTAGTCCAAGTCATTTTTCATTATTGGCCTGACGGGTGGATGTGTGCGTGTGTGCGTGTGCCTTTAGCCACTTGAAATCTGGGCTTGCGGCTAAAGCACTTTTCCATGTTCTTCCTTTGACAGAAGCCTGAATAAATGATACCAGCACAAATTCATTTCTGCTAATAAAATGTTGCATTTCTATTTTTTTCCACCCAGGCATGAATAGTAATGCGGGGAGCTGCAAATGCAACAGACTAAGTAGCCCAAGGTAGCTCTAAAAAGTCTAGAAAGTCAAGATCCTTTTTTTTTCCCCCAAAGCGTAGAAGACATTTAACGGTTTTGTTGTATTTTTATAAAGCTTCTTCAGGTCAACGATAACAATAACAATAATAATAATAATAATGATGCTTGGCTAGTTTTCCTATTGAGCGGCACACTCAGTGTCCTCATCTGTACTTTGCTCACCATTTATATCGCAATGACTTCAATGATATGAGGTTCTGACAATGGGGGCACATTGGGCTTCATTGCCATGCAATCAGTATTTAGCACACTACACATGACTGACTTTCTTAATTAGAACTTGAGGCGAATGTCTGGGTTTGCCCACCTCAAAGAGGAGTATCAGTCATGTGCTCCCACCCAATCGATCACCCCAACCAACTTACATTGTTACCGAGTGCCGCTAATGCATTACAGGTACCTCACTAATTGACCTGTGGAAGATTTGTAAATGATTACTTTTCTCACTAATTTCACACCATGATGAGCAGCTGATTAATTAGAGAGGGACTTTTGTTTTGCACAATTCAATTTACAGATACGACATCTCCTGTCCTCTCGGGTTTAAGAAAAACATACCTCTTAAAAATGATCTTTTTTTATTAAGTTAGCACTAAACGTAACACAGGCAGTGCATACTGCAGTTATGCTTGCAAACGTTTACAGGAATAGTTTGGCAAGTAATCAAATTTACAGTTTTTTCCCCTCACCCCAAACGTAATTAATCAGCCTCAGCGTGTTTGGTGTCCAAAGTTTGATTCTATGGTTTTGCTCTGGAGCTACAAAGCAAATGTAATGAAAGCTTATACTCTATATAAATCTATAAAAATGACCAGACTTCAAGACTGTTGCTGGTGTTTTAACTCTGCAAAAATGAATTTTTATTGCCTACACTTATGTTAACAGAACACTAGTTAACTGTAATCAAACCTGTACTGTGGTATTTGAGTCTTTACCCTGCTAGCTATACTAAGCAGAGCTGTTAGCAATCTAGATAAGGCTCTACAGTTAAAAACAGGCCCATGTTGCTATAGAAGACATCTTCATAGATTGGCTGTGTTCTTTCCCTTCAAAGAGCTCAAGCAGATGCTGAAAATAGTTTTTGACAATGTAGCACCAAAAAGTTAAAAACAGCACTGGACTTTTTCTGCCTGCAGCCATTGTGTTTTCTCAGGACTAACAAACCCAAGTAAGTAGCATCATGATGTTTCTCCAGTGAGCTTTCTGGCTTGTGTTTATCTACTTTGACACCATTTATGTCTGTGACTGGGTTATGTATTTGAGTTAATAAATCAGAAGTTTAAAAAAATACCAAGGAAATTAAATCACCTTGTCAAGGAGATATTTTCGTAGCTATTTTACTGACGAGATTAACAATGGTTAGTGATGATATATGCATGTAGCTTGCTCAAGGCTAACTGGTACAGACAAGCTTTCATTATTTGTTAGCTACATTAGCATTTTAGTCCAGTGCAAAACTAAATAAGCAAACATCAGATGCCATACATGTCTTGGCTGATGCGCTATATTTTGGGTAAAGGGAAACTTGTTTAAATTATTCTTTGATTAAACACTGCTTAAAGTCTTTTTAAAGCTCCTGAACCTTTATGACGCTCTTAACGTTTCTCAGATTTGTGATATTTCCAGGGGTGAGAAGAGTGTGAGGACACTGAGTCAAAGACTAAAAAGAGCTAAGAGGCTAAAAAAAGAATTCACAGCCTAAACTGACAGCTCATTACATTTTGCTCTATCTGATGACTGCAATCAGTCCTGTCACATTCGCTTACCTATACTTCAAAGACTTTGTTCAAATGCAGAATGTCAGAAAAAGTCTGATACTCCAAATCTTTGCCATTCCTCTTCACGATGCCTTATTCATTGTAGTGATGACAGCTGTAATACAATTTTCATCTTATCCAAGCATGGATGATTAAAAGTGTTTGGACCAGGGCCTAATTTCCAACAATATGAATGAGGAAAACAACAGTGAGGCATGGCAGACTTTGGCATAAAATATTTGTGGCTCCAGCTTTTATCCTGTCGTATATCAGAGCTGAGTCTTAGCTCAGTCAGCTCTAACAGAGGATAGTTGGTATTGTGGAATAGACACAGTGTTTGCATGTTAAAAATACAGCTTATATTGTATATGTAACAGCTTGCATATACTTCAACAGACAAGTAGATGTGCTACAGTCAGTCAGCTCACTTCTTTACACCTCAACTGGTTGTACGTCACAAGTTGTGTGGCTATGAGTGCGTCTTTAAGATGCAGTACTGTGCAAAATCCAGAGATCTAGAGAGAAAGCTTTAAGTGCTGTTTATCTGTTGGGGCCAGTTTTTGTGGTCTACCAGGCGCTGCGGGTGGTCGTTAGGAGACCCATTTTCTCTGTAGCTTTTAATTATTTTTTGAACTCCAGTTTATGCAAGGGGATTATCTTAAATCTAATCTCTTCAGAAATCTCTCATTTAGACATTTTAGATGCATGTGAGAAGGGAAATTGCAAGGCAGCTAAGGAGTGTTTGGGTAGTTGCTTGTGTGAACGTTAGTGTCTCTATAAAGGGGGAGAATGTTAGTGACTCTTTTGGGAACAGCTTGGAAGGATAGAAGAGTTAAATTGGCAGTAGGTGCACAAAAGTCAAGGGTGGAGAAATTAAACACGGACAAATGTGATATTATATGGAGCATTTTTTTATATTAGACATTTTCCTTTTTTCTAATGCTGAAAAATGAATAACCTTCACTTAATGGCCATTTTGAATTGAAAGTAAATAAATAAAAGGGTGGTCTCTGACTTTTGCACAGTACTGTCTTTTACTGTCATGTTCTTTATTTAGAGTGTATGCCAAAAGAAAAAGGGGGAAAAAAAACACTACTCTGCTGTTCAAAAAGTCTGAAATCACTTTTCCTACATTTTTTTTTTTTACTCAATACTAACATACAGTGTAGACTTAAATTTTATTTACTACATGTCAGATATATAATTCTTCATTTAAATCTTGTTTAGGAACAATGATAATGTACTGAAATGATAAATTTACAATATTTGTTATTTAAACCAGTGAATTTAACTAGCAAATCAGAATCATTTTATATACTTGTTGGCCCCCAAATTGGGTTTATATAATTAAAAACTTCTATTGCAACTTTTAAAAGTTTTAAATGGTTGTGTATTACTTAATAAATCGGTCATTATTTCTTTACAGATCCTCCACAGTGATGCCTCAAGAAATAAAAATAAAAACTCAAAACAGTGAGTGAAAACGGTCCAAGCGGTCAATGTTTACTGGAAAAGAACAAGTGTTAAATGTTGTCGCTTGGCTTAAAAATTGCAACTACTTTAAAGCGAAGTAACTCTGAACTGATGTAGGTCTTTTGTCAGCAAGCAAAGGATTTAACAGCGTCTTATTTTCTACGGCACAGTCGAGAGAGCGTTTGATCGGGGGCGAAGAATGCCCATAGAGAGGAGAACGACTGAACATGGGATATGCTCTTGAGAAGCACAATCCATTGATCTATTGAGCTGTCAGTTGAGAAAATTGCTCTTTAAAGCCTCTCTGTTGTGACCTTGTCACTGGCCTCAGTGATGGACCTGAACGGAGCAGCCTGATGTCCAGATGATACAAAGAACTGTAGGTCTACACCAGGAGTTTATCATTAAAGTGTTATTGATGGTGTTTCTGCAACCAATCCGTGCTGCACCTTCAAAATGCATTATTTTATAGCTACTGACGCTAGGTTGGACAAACTTTAAAGAACATAAAAAAAAGTTTAACTCAAATGAGAAATTGTAGCACAAAACGTAAATGTCACTGTTGCTGGATTTTTTGTCGTCTGCAAAATACTTAAGCATGGCATTTTTCTGCAAATTTTATTGCACAATTTCTATTTATTTGCTGAGTATAACTTACTGGAAAAACACATTCTGTGTTTTATTTTTTCCAGGACGCTAAATTTCACCAATAAACAATAATTGTGCATTAAAATGTGCAGAAGTGTGTTCAGTGTAGATATATGTTAACTTATATTCACTTAGAGAAATCAACAAGATGTAATTTGATGAGAATTGCCCAGACTTTTGAATAATCAGCAAATATCAAATTGAATACACAAATTTTGTGCAAAATTATGTACGCTGGCTTGAGGTGGATCATCTTTTGCTGATAAAAAAATAAACTTATAAATTATGATGGAAATGCGATTGCCAAATGTGCAACGTAAACATGAACAGAATGAAGTCATATGACTCAGTAGATGATTCGCTTTTTCCCCCTAATAGCTACAAAACATGACAGAAGTAGGCAGGAACCAGTTGAACGATGAAATTCAAACGTATCTCCATATTATTAAAGAAAAAAAACATAATGGTGAGATTAGACAGTAAGCATACATATGTTGCCTGCAGCTGACCTTGAGCCAGTTCGTCTTCAGGTGTATAAATTAAAAATATAGCCATAAAATTAAACATTTTAGTTAATGATTTGAATGTATTTCGATTGCATTTTTTTGTCATGTAAGCAAGTTAACAATTCATTGTTGTCCAATCTGCCTATTTTCAACTAGCCAGGTTGCAACAGCACTAAGTAACAACTGTAAATAAAGTGTGCTACAGTTTCTTATTAGGTTGAATTGAGATAAACTCCAGCATTCTGTAAAGTTCTGATAGCAATAATGCCTTTGAGAAAAACTGTGGGCGGAGCTTGGGCAGTTCAAATAATATCAATATTCCAATACTTATCTGTCAGATGTATGCTTAAGTATTTTTTGCATTAATTGTTGAGCAGCATCCGACTGAATCTGTGCTACAAATAAACTCCCTTTTTTCTTGATGCGCCTGTTACTGTCACTCAGTCAGAGTGAGCCTGTGTTTGCCACAGTGTCGAAGTGCGTGTGAACATAAAAGTGTTCAAAAATAGCCCACACTGTAAACTGTTAATGGTGCCTCAGGTTATGCGTCTTCAATAAGTTATGCCAAAGTGGTTGCAGTGTCTGAGAAAAAGAAGTGTCTTTTTAAACTTGAATTTATAATTCAGAGCAGAAAGACTCGCTTCTGTCCTCACACCACAGTAAGTTTGAGAAAAGCTTTTGTCTCTCAAGTGAACTTTAGCTGAGTTTGTATTCTTTGAAAGGGGGCACGTACAGAGGCATAGCCAGAGGGGTGGCAGAGGGGTCACTGGCTACCCCTGAGATGTGGTTGGCCATCCTGGGTGACACACCAAACTTTCTGTCACTGATAAGATGCTTCCACTCACTGAACTGAGAGAAAATAGTTCAGCGCTTGATATTACGCCCAATTGGACACCAGCAGAGAGAAGCTGAAATAGGCTTTTCAGAACTGCAACTTGGTTGTAATGTTTTCTCTATGTCATCTCTGTAATCCCTGCTAACACGCTCTCTTCCACATGCATTCATTTCCAGGAATCCCCATATGAATGTAGATAATGGGAGAAAAAGGATGAAAACACAGTCTTTGCCACGGTTTCACAGTATTTAGCTTTAGTTAACTAACCTCAGCTTAAAAATGTGAACAGCCTACCCAGGTGATCGCTAGAAAAGGTTAGAGGAGTTCTGCTATTGCCATTGAAAAACAATGTAAATGCAGCATTTGTCATTTCAAAATCAGAACCGACGATTGACGCTGTTTTAACAGCTGTGTAAGCTGCACGTGAAAGACAGCGTATATTTGTGAGTGTGGGTGTAAGGTTCGTGGACTGTGACAAGACAAGGTTGGCTTCTTATTTGATTTTATATTCCACCCTAAATGGTGCAGCAGAAAATATGCTTCTGTATAATATTCATCAATGTTATAATTTTAATAACGTCAATGTTATAATTTTTGTTCACATATAAAGGAAGACATGAAATAGGGCTCTTTATTGGGTCATTTTGGTGATTTTTAAGCCAACATTTTTGGTTCACACAGTTTATGGACTTTGGACCCCCTAAAATTGCCTTGACCACCCAATGGCCACCCCATTTACACAGTCCTAGAATTGGCACTGGGACTAGTCCTAGATCTCTAGCAACATGGCGACACACTGTAAACTGTAAGAAGTTCACTTTACTTAGAAAGTTAGGAAACTGCCTCTAAATTTCCAAGTAAAGTAAATAGTTTTAAAGTTGGCAAAGTTTAATAGAATTATTTATGGAAATCTCCTGTCATACTGCTTATCACTACAATGTGAGTTTAATAAAATGTAAAGACAGACATTAGCATGACAAATCTAAGAGCACTCCTATTACTTGGAAAATATCAGGAAACTGACTGCACTAAATTTTTCAAGTCAGCCAAACTAAAACATTTAAGTGGTTGAAAGAAGGAGACATGTGTGAAGGGAAACAAATAGTTTCTTTTAAGATTTTTTTGTTTTGTTTATTTTTGGTTTTCAGGCATAGCAACAAACTTGGTTCTTAAAATGCTGTCCAAGAGCTTGTATAGAAACTACAAACATAAAATATCTTATCAATTAGAAAAAAACAAGTTAGTGGTTGAATTGAAAGTACATCAGGGTCTAAATCAGCCCAAAAAGTAGTAACTTCTTGAAGATTAGAAGATTTTAGAGTCACTCACCTCTGTGGCTTCTTCCACTCCGACTGTTCCTGAGGCCTCCGGGTGCAGTGAGTGAGGAGAAGCCGCAGTCTCTTCAACAATCAGTCAGGACCCCAGTCATGGAGTGTGATACATAGTTCTCACAATCCAAGAGCATGTAAAGAAGACAAACAGTTAGCTCTAGTCGCAGCACGTCTTGAAGGCACATTTAAACCACTCGCTCACTCAAGCTTCCTCTTCATCCAACAGGACAACCTAAAATTATCGATGAAAATATTTCACTGGTGTGATTAATGTGAACATGGTTTCACAGTTCTTAGAGATGCACAAATGTACTCCTCCTTCTTCTACCTTTTCATTTGTGCTACTGATTATTTAGCCTGCTAGCGTAAGTGTTGTCACCTTGGTAAGCATACAGCCCTAAAATACCTAAAACAGGATCACTTCCAGAGTGAACAGTTCCATGCTGAGCTAAAGCAGATATTTCACTAACAAAATTCATTAATTAAAATCGATTTATTTGGTAATTACTCACTATAATACTCACCTTAATCAAAAACATCAAACTCTCACTGGCAAACGTCAGCTAAGTTAGCTAGGTTAACTAGCTGGCGTTAGCTAGCATGCTAAATGCTAACTAATCAGTTTAGCTAACGTTAGCTAACTGGCTAGTTAACTTTAGTTAGTCAATTCATTTAAACAGCTTTGTGACATTTTCATTTATTTGCCCCGTTACACGTTAAATATAATGCCTTTGTTAGCTTTTACACATTAAAATTAAACTACCGCTAATAATACCGGTCTTAATAAAAACCATTAAGCTGGCGTCAGCTAGCATGCTAATTAATTCAGCTAGCTAGCTAGCTAACTTTAGCCACTTCACTCACAGCTTTGTGACATTTTCATTTCTTTGCCCAATTACACACTAAATATAATACCTTTATTTTGGCTTTTACACATTATAATTGAACTATCGCTAATAAAACATATCTTGATAAAACCATTAAGCAGAAATTTACCTGGAGGAGGTTTCACTGCGGTGTAGAGTAGTGACGGTGAGTCGATTCCAAAAGATTCGATTCTTTGACTCCAGCACGTTTAAAACCAGGAGGTGCATCCAGTCGCCCTCGTAGTTCCCTGCACAGCGCATAGGGGGTTCAGACATTTTAAGGGTGAATTCAAACCACAGGGAGTGAAAAAGTTCTGCTGGAAGGGACCTTCAAACTGCACAGGAAGTAGTGAACAGTGAACATCACTTCCCATATGAAAAAAATATATTCCAAAAATATTTATCAAATATATTTTTGCAATGTATGAAAACATACATTGCAAAACACTGTTAAATATATTTTTAAAATGCATCTATTTGTATTTGTTTTGATTTTTTTTTCAACAGTATGTAGTTTAAACAAAGGTTACAGATATAACAAAATATACATGAACTGAATGAATGGTGCTGACTTCGCATTAACCAATTGTGCGTATGCAGTAAGACAGCGCTCAAACAAAATGTATTTCAAATAAACAAGATATTAAAACATCAAT
>JAILXH010032959.1:2905-14111 GCA_023558415.1 Piaractus mesopotamicus
CTTTAAAGCAGACATCTTGTGCTTTCTGAGAGCTTTTTGAAAAGCAGCCCACCATGTGGAGCTCACTAACGCTCGTCTCTCGGCAGCTGGTCCTGTGCGGCCTCCCCTGGGACTAAGCACACACACAGCTGGGTCTGCACATTTTAGGCCCTTTGAAACCGTCCACTTCCTAATTCTAATCCTAAAAAAACAACAACAACAACAACAACAACAACAACAACAACACTAAATATGACTGAAAACTTTCAGCAATGCCAGCAAAACTACATAGGAAATATTGAATAGAGTATCAATACAATGTGCCTTGTAATGTGTCTTGAAAAAAAACAATTCCATCAGTGTTATACTGTTATACTACTATGCCATACTTCAACAACCTGAATAAATTGTTGCAAATGTTTAATAATACTAGTTAATACGCAGTGCTGAATGAATAAATGCTGTTTTACTACATAGAGACATCAAGAATATCCACAACAAGTATCTGTCAGGGCCTGGTCATTTTGGCAAGGTTGCAGCATGTGGGCAAGAATGGCAAAGACTACAAAAAGCTGGTCAGAGCAGTTTCTGATTCTCATTACAGTCATGAATGCATGAATACACCTATGTTAATTACTCGCAAAAGCACGGCATAGTAATACACACCTTTGTTATTACACAGCAGTTAACCTCCATGCACTTGAAGGCCACATACATACGCTACAGGCCCACAAACTCTGCCCGTCCCCTCACAAAGTGGACGTGAAATGGGGCTGGCCTTACACCACCCAATCAGAAAGCAGAATAAACAGCTTTTCAGGGCAGAATAATCTACAACAATAACAAATTGCCACATATATTTATGTACAACCCCATTTCCAAATAAGCTGGGACACTGTGCAGAATGTAAATAAAAATAGGATGCAATAATATGCAAATCATGTGAACCATATTTTTTAAAGGAAACTACTACAAAGACAACATATCAAATGTTAAAACTGAGAAATTGTATTGTTTTTTGAAAAATGAATTTGATGTCAACAACACCTGCCAAAAAAGTCGGGACAGGGGCATCTTTACCTCTGTGTTTCATCACCTGTTCTTTTAAGAACACTCAGTTTGGGAACTAAGGAGACACTGCTGTAGTTTTGAAAATTAAATGTTTTGCTGTTCTTGTTTGATACAGGTTTTTAGCTGCTCAACAGTTCAGGATCTCTTTTGTCGTATTTTTCATTTCATAATGCACCAAATTTTTCAGTGGTGCCAGTTCTGGACTGCAGGCAGGTCAGTTTAGAACCTGGACTCTTAATATGGAGCAACGCTGTTGTAATACATGCAGAATGTGGTTTTACATTGTCTTGTTGAAATAATCAAGACCTTCACTGAAAAAGACGTCTGGATGGCACCATATCTTGTCAAAACATGTATATATCGTTCAGCATCAATGGCGCCTTCACAGATGTGCACATCACCCATACCAAGTGCACTAATGCACCCCTATAGCGTCATGAATACTGGCTTTTGAACTGTGCACTGATAACAAGCTTTAGCCCGGAGGACACAGCGTCCATGATTTCCAAAAAGAATTTCAAATTTTGACTTGTCGGACCAGAGGACACTTTTCCACTTCGCCTCAGGCCATTTTAAATGAGCTCAGGCCCAGAGAAGGTGGCAGCATTTCTGGATCCTGTTTATGTGTGTTTTCTTCTTTGCATTTTAGAGTTTTAACTTTCATCTGTGGATGGAGTGATGAACTGTTTTCATAGACAGTGTTTTTCAGAAGTGTTCCTGAGCCAATGCAGTGATTTTCACTACAGAATCATGTCTGTTTTTAATGCAGTGCCACCTGAGGGCCCAAAGGTCATGGCCAAGATTTAGGGCATTACACAACTTTACCAGCCTTTTGTTGCCCCCATACCAACTTTTTTGGAACATGTTGCTGGCATCAAATTCAAAATGACCATATATTTTTCAAAAACAATAAAATTTCTCGGTTTCAACATTTGACACGTTGTCTTTGTACTATTTTCAATAAAATATAGAGTTTAAATGATTTGCACATTGCATTTTGTTTTATTTTGCACAGCGTCCCAACTTTTTTTGGAAATGGGGTTGTATTACTGTTACTGCTCAGGAAACTACTAAACATGAAGCAACCCTGAGCCAGTAAACCTGTGTTGTGGGATGCTAAGCTGTTTCAGCTAAATTTCTAGGCTAACACTAACACCTAGTGCTAACAAGGAGCAGCTTAGCCAGCAGCTCCACACATAAACATAGATTCAGATAGCAGTCTTTAAACATGAAGTTAGGTGACTGCAGTAGACATGTCCTATAGCTACAAATCTCCTGTCACCATGTCATTTGCATATTTTAGTATGCTGAACCGTGATAGGCTCAAGTTTGCGACACACAAAACTAAGCTGCTATGCAGCATCCCACAATTTTCACTTTTTCTTTTCTTTTTTTTTTTTTTACTTTTTTACACTTTTTATGGCAACAAGAAGAAAGCTCATGTTTTTAATGGAAACTTTGTTTACAAAATGGTCATTTAAATAACCTTCCATTAAAAGTTAAAAAGATGGGGACTGTTTCGTGTCACCATTTTGCTACATACCAACAACTGTAAAGACTAGTTCTTGCATTGGCGCTGTATACAATGTAAGATCATTAGGACTGATACAAGTTCCATGCAGACCATCAAATGTAAATTGGTTCAGAATGGTGCAGCGGTGAAGTGAAAGGGATTCCAGATGATTTGTGTGCTCAGTGCAGACAGGTCTTAAATAAACAGAGCTCTGCGGTTCTGGAACACTTGGCCACATTTTATCCACAGAATGTGACCTTGCAATGGGCTTCTCCATTAGAATCACATAAAGTAAAATGATGACAAATGCCTCCAGATGAGGACCTTCCTTCAGGAGGAATTAATCCTTAAAATAGTTCACATGGGCCCATCAACCTTCAGTCATCTTCCCTCTTGCACAGTTTACTTCCAACCCAAATCTATGGCGATTGATTCAGATAATACATTTTTTCAGGAGTATGATACCTTAAAGACTGGCGTTCACGGCAATGTAATTCACCATGTAACATTAATTTTCTAGTAAATTTTCCACAAATTTAATATTAAAGATGCCAACATAGTATGCGTCAAAAATAGCTGTTTAAGTGATGACCTGACAAATTATGCCAAGTAGTTTTCAAATTCGTTTAGCAACCCACTTTTTTTTGTCTTGTGAATCTGTATAAGTGACATGTTTGGTAGCTCAGGTAAAAGAAGTTAATTCACATAAAATGCTTACAAACTTTAAGTTGAACTTTTGTTCAGTGAATCTACCATTCTTTGCTTTTACAATATTGAATGAGTGTACAGCCTGTATTGACTGAAACTTAGGAGCATTTGGCTTTCTAGGCAAAGGACCAGAGACTGCTTTACTCCACAGGGATCCACTACAGATGGAGCAGTTAAGGAGCCAGTTCTATAATGACACACCACAGAGAGTTAGACATATTGGACATAACAGCAGGAACAATGCATCCAGTTTAACAGTGTTTTACTGAACTGCATGAAAACAATATAACAGGTCACTGGAGACGAGGAAAGGTGTCCGAGAGAGGGAGAGAGAGAGAGAGAATCATATAGTGAGTGAGCGAGAAAGAGAGAATGAACAACAGGAGGATTTCTGGGTCATTAGTTGCAAAGAAAGTCCCACAACAATTAATACTAAAGCAGCCAGGGAAAAGAGCTACACAAATAGGCTGTGCACTGTTGCACTGCTCAAACATAACTGTTCACAGTTATTCAACACTACATCATATACAGCCTGGGAAAAGACAGACCTAAGAGAACATAGGGGAAGTCTTCATACTGTGTATGGTTCAGTTCAGGTTACATCAGTATGTATGGGAACAGGAGTGTGAATCCATGAGTTGACAACATATTGGCAGAATACTGATATAATAAACTAAAAGATTTCCCTTAATATTTCTCAGACAAAAATTCAGTCAGTCACATTATTTTAGTTATGTTAGTTACAACAAAGTGGTTACAAATGAATATGCTGTATACAGGTTAAATTACCTGAACAGAGACTATGCTTATAATATAGAAGGTGCACTTGTTAGCTTGTGGACGTTGCCCTGAGCCACTTGCGTTGTGAGGTTGAAATCTGATGAGAACATCACATGTATTTTTCAAGACATCACACATATTTGTTAATAAATGATCATTTATTTGATTTGTAGCATTTATAGACAATTTTTCAACCATTGCAGTATGACCGGTATTTCCCTTTTACGATCGATAGAGCCTGATTATCTATCTATTATATAGCCATCTCCATGAAGAAAACTGCACGAGATACAGTACTCCTTACTGCCATCTTCTCCTTGTTACCCTTGCTATCTGGCCAGAACACATCAGGGCCTAACACATCATGTACTGCTTTTAGTGTATTCTTCAATCAGTTGAAGCAGCAGATCTGTCTGCTATGTTTAACCTTTCATAGAGCTAAAATAAAAAACGAATCTGAGCATGACAGAATTATTGCCCAGAGTTTACTAAGAAAGCTGTATTAGACTACATCTCTTGAATTACACGGCTGTTTACCTACAAAGCCATTCCGTGCACAGGCACTCACAATAAAACATACGCAACAGAGTTTAAGTTTAATAGCTGCCATTTTTTTGCAAAAACTGCAACATAACAAGACAACAGTAAGCACAGTACCTGTTTAGCTAGGATTAGCTAGCTAGTCAGCTGCTCCCTTAGACTGAAGCAGAGGCGTAAAAGCGGAGATCTCGGCAGGTTTTGCAATGCGTGTTTAGCAGCCTGCAAAAAGGCCATTTTTCTGAAAATGACTATAGCTTAAAGTGGGTGCTTGTATGAAGTATGTCTGCACGTGCTGCTAACGTCTCTGAACTCATCAAGGCTTTTCATGGCTGGGAGCTGCTCTGATAGGCTTTGAGAACTGAATCTTTTCAATGTAACTGGGCTTTTTTTCAAATTAGTTTATGAGCTGATACACTGATAATTTATTTTTACTCTGTAAGGGTGAACAGCAGATACTACAACAACCATGTTGAACAAAGTTTACAGAAGAGACGAAAATGATGAATTTCTGGAAGCTAATCAAGCAAAAAAGGAAGCTCTGTTTCTTTTGCCTATCTGCCATGTAAAAATGGAGCACATACTCTGTATCAAACTGGCAATACTAGATAAAACATCTGATCTTTGAGACCTTTGTGTGTCTTTTGAGTGTTTTTTTCTTAATATCATTGAAGTAAACATGATTTCAGAAAAGCTGTTGGATTGATTTCTCGTTAGACAGCATCATGATAATTTGTTTACGCTGCCTGTGCCTATCTCACTTGCGTAACCATAGCAACAGGCGTTTCGATGACTGCTGCAAAGTGCCACATTTAGCTGCAGTGTGAACATAGCCTAGTGTCACTGTGGAATCAGATCTCAGTTCCCATGCTGAGATCCCTATCAGTGGCACCTCCTACTATCAAGAGTGCAGGACAGTGAAACATGTTTGAAGGATTCCACAGTGGTCACAATGGGTGGCGTTCAGCAGGAACATGGTCGGCCACCCTTTCTCCCTGCTCCTCCTGCTGGATCAACTTCTCTCTCCATCTAGGCCAGCGTAGTAACTTTCTTCTTGTATTTCACCTTGGAGAACTCCAATTCTGTCCTACAGCCAAGTACTAGCTTAAGTTTTTGATGAGAGCTCCCATCATCACACATCCTTTCCTGTTCACATTCTGGCTCAATCAGAGTGAAGCCATGCCTGGTGATTGAAGTTTAGTGCTGTTTCCAGCCACTATCTCTCCTTTTAATTCTCTGACTGTGCTTAAAGTCCTGCAGTGGTTGCTCTGCTGTTTGTGTCTCTGGCCCCATTCCTTTGCATTTATGCCACCCCTTGTTCAGCCTCCCATAACCCTGCTCTAACCCAATTGCTGTTCTTTCCCTTGTTGTGATATCCTTGTCCCCCACATATAGTCCAGTCCTCAGGTGTCCCTTTACTTCTTCCTTACTAGCTTGCTGCTGTTCACATGAGGGAGCTTCATCGGAAGCACATCAGCTGCTGTGCTCCAGCTCTACCTTAGACCAAGTTCTGTTTCTCTCTACACAGTAGTAGTATTGACAGTTAGTCTATCGGTTCTTGTTTAATTTTTTTGGATTTTACTGACAACTCTTATGCCTTTTCAAACTATGACTCTTTGAAAAGTCAGAATGAAGCCACTCTGCATGTTCTACCGCACATGACTTCCAAACTTTACAGTACTCGCATGCATAATGCCTGTCACACATGCTTCCACGTCCGTTGCTCAGAGACGCACTTTCACTTATAACACTAGTCAAAGTTAAGGTGGTAGATGCTGCTCCTGGGCCTGCAGACAGGACAAATGCCCCCTCTGTCTCTGTGAATACTATATCTCTCCTCCGGTGCTCGGCAGGAGAAGAACAGAGGGGCAGGGGCGAGGGAGCACTCTCTAAATCGTATTTCTCCCCCTTCAGGGGGTCTCAATCTGGCAACCTTAGCGAAGGCGGTGTCTGCAGCCCAAGTAGGGGGTTTATGGTGTTATATTATAATTAATACAGGAATCTAATTTCACCCACTCTGAGTCAGGCTAAGGTGATTATGGAAAAGCTGATGAGCGTCATCTGGCTCTCAGTGGGCGGCAGACAGACAGACAGAGAGAGGGAGAGTAAGAGCCGTAAGATATTTATAATAGTACTGATACGGTGAGTATAGCTCTAGTCAAGTTCGAACACAGCCAGGTGTGAAAAGGGCTAAGGTATGAGTTAAATAAAGAGTCAAATTGAATCTGGGAGAGAATAACTACAAGGTTGTGTTCTTATTGCCCCTGGCTAGCTCTCTGTGGGTCTTTGGCTTGAGGATCTCCACATGACCACTGTAGATATGAAGGCTATGGTCTCTGTGGGGAGTCTCTGTGTGCAGGTATATTAGGTTAGTTAAAATCCATTGTGCAGAAGAGATCAGTGTGGTGTGCCCTCCATGTCCGTGTGTACTGTAGCCATGCTGAAGCAGATGGTACTCGGTCTGTTGCTAATATATTCCACACACATGCGCGCACACACACACACACACTTCATTATGTTTATTATGAAAGCGCCTGCAGATAAGGCATACATATCAACCTGTTTGTCTGATGCCTGAGTAACCAGTATGCCCTCATCCTGCTCCTGCTTCTGTGAGGACTGTATGTGGATGTACAACATTAGTAAACAAAATGGAAACCTCCCATTTTCAAACACTTTATAATCCCATACTTATAACCACACACTGCTGAAATGATCCCTCAAAGCAATGACTGTTGCTCAGTTATACAGAATCTGCTGTAACTCATCAGAAAGTTGTGAAACTTCATCTACAGAACAGAGCTACACACACATTACACTGTACTATCTTGCTGTCAGACACAGAGAGAGATAAATGTTTGATATATGAATGCGCTGCTTCTATAACTTTAAACCTAAACTCACATCAGCTTTCATTTCCTGAGCAGTGTTGTCTTCAGCAGAAGCACTGTCATTTTGCCTCTGTGTGCGTTTTATTAAAACAATAGTTGATATGCTGTGTGTATGTGTGTGTGTTTGTGTGTGTATGTGCATGTGTGTGAGAGGTATTTGTAAGATGAGGTTTCTGTTCCCTGTGTGAAAGCCCAGACAGTATAATACAGATATGCAGAATATTTCACTCTTATAATCTTCCTTCTCCATTTGTTGACGTGATAAAAAAAAATAAAATAACAATACTATGTCTTTCTGCAGTTCACCATTTTTCAGGCCTTTACTAGTGTGCTGTTAAAAGTCAGATTTGTCTGAAAAAAGCTCTATGCATATAACAAAATATTTAGGGTTGCAATATTGAACAATATTTACTAATTATTATAATATTTCAAAAACAAATTTGACTAACCAACACATCACATTTATAACACATTTACTTCCATGGGCAAACAAACATTTTTCAGTCACAGTAGCACTTGTTGTCAGCTACTGTCAAATAGGGGGTAGAGGAGTACGGACACTTTATGTTTGTTATGTTTTGTTATATGCATAGAGCTTTTTTCCTAAATATTTGATTTCCTACTGCTTTGGACTCCAATCATTTTCAAAATCTCTGCTTAATTAAAGGGTTACATATAAACAGTCAGTCATTCAGAATGGTATGATGGGAAATATTTCTAGAGAAACTTACCAAGCCAGATTTGTTCACATCGATGGTGTACAGAACCAGACATCTAAACAACTTACTGCATCTATAAGCTCCCTCACAGAACGTTATTAGACAAATGATTATGAGTACAATGCCTGATGTCTGAGAAATTATTTTATGTTAACGTTGAAAAGATTTTGGTCTTTGGGTTTTTTCCTTTTTTTTTTTTTTTTGTTTTGTTTTGTTTTGTTTTAGAGGAATATGGCACTTTTAGAGGGTGTGGCAAAATAATCCCCAAAGAAAATATATTGTCTTGGACTTTATTAGCAGTATTTTACCATCAACACTGTATCTTAAAACTCAAGACACCTTTAGGCTTGCTGGTGGTTTTGGACAGTAAATAAAATGGCTTCAATGTGTTGTAGACATCACGACTCCTGGTTGCTATCAGCATTGTGGTAAAGAAATCTGAGTTAGTAAGTTTCTTTACAGTTAAATACATCACATCACTCTGATTGACTTTCTTTAAATCTCAACAACTTAACTGTATAGAATGTTTTTAAAATTGGTGAGATTCCAAAATGCTCTCTGTTGTATTTATCTAAAAGTAAATGAGTGTGTGCATGCTAGTTTGATGTACAGAGCAGCGAAAAAACAGACTATTGAGACTACACCAGGCATTAAACCTGATGTAACTGAGTATGCTTTGGTCACACACTCGTTCACAGATGAGTTTACCAAAAAAGTTTTTATTTTATTTATTTTTTAAAATACAATGGTCCTGCACCAATCATCCCTGACATATTGAGATACCGAGATACCAGCGACCTGTGTTGCCAGACTGGGCAGGACTGGGTAGACCAGCCTGGATTAACACTTTACTGCTCTGAATGATTAACTATGAAATTAATTGTTTGCCAGTGTTTTCCATTACCTAGTACTGTTTTATAAAGTTCATTAAAAAACAAATAAAAAGCAAAATAAAATGAATTTAAGCAATAGTACAAAGGCAAATTAACAACAATACGCAATGATATTTTTAATAATAAAGGTAAGAATTAAAAATAAGAATTCATAAGAATAAGAATTAATTCGATCAGTGAATAATAATCAAGCTGCAGCCCTAAAAAACATCACGTTTAAATGATGAAGTAATTAACAACTGACATTTGTATTTGCAGAAAAAGGCTTGATTTTGAGGGTTCTCGCAGAGCCTCACAGCTATTTTCACACATCAAACTAATGCAAATACTGTATTTCCTAATGTGACCACAACACAAGACGAGCTAGATTAAAGGGATACATTTGCAGCTAGACTGGTGCTCCTACAGGTCTGTTTTAGATGAGAGCTTCCTGTTTCCGCTATGCCCCATTGAGGAGGTATGTTTCTGCTCTTTAGACCTTAAACTTAAGCTATTCACCTAAAACAATGTGTGCTAGGGCTCCAGAGTAGCACAGTTTGCTAAGTGTTTCACTGCATCGACCCAAGAACCAGCCTTGCTAATGTCAGAGTAAATCCACCTCAAATCACCACATTTCTGAAAACATTTAATCTCAGACTCCAGGAAATGTCACTGTGCACAAAGCTTAGTGTGTACAATTTTCAATTAATATCTTCATAGTTTCTGACTTAGAGGCTTTAGTTTCTGCCTTAAAATGTGATCTACTGCAAAATTTGCACCTTTTCATGTCAAACAAGTCGTACTTTTGACATAGGATGTGATGAGAACTCTGTGTGGTGTGTTTGACTTTTGAACTAGACACTAAATTTTCACCAAATATTCTATAGTTGTGTTTAACTACCAAAATTGACGACACACAGTGGCACGTTTAAAATTTGACTTGACTTGACTCTAAAATCTGGAACTTATGACTGGACTATGACTGAAAATCTGGAACTTACTCATATCACAGTACCATGTATTTTAATTGGCCTGCTTTGTTCCATTTTCTTCTCTTAAAATTAAGGGAATCTTTAAAAAAAAAAATAAGATTAACATAGTAGTAGTGGAAAACATAGTAATTTTAATTTTTTATTTATATATTTTTTATTTCTTTCAGAACTATATGAAACATTCAGACATACACTACAGCGTCAGGTCCTGAATACCATGAGCAAAGTGCACAAAATAAAATAAAAAAATAAATAAAAACAAACCAACTAACACTTGCCTTATGGACATTACATTATAGATATAATGCTCATAATCTATGAAATATATCACTACAAAAAGGCTAAAACTGAAAAGTAAAATCCAAGTATGTCATAGATCATAGTATACCAATATAGACCATTCTGCACTCATCTTAAAGGGGCTGTTAACCTTGGTTAATATGTTTTTACTTTTAGCTGTAGGGTCCTGTGTTGATGTAGTAGTAACTCTACTGAAAGACACAGATGGCAAGTGATCCCTCAAACCAATCAGAAGTAGGGTCAGTGGCTCCATTCCACCTCACCCCACACAAACCAAAGTCTTTAGCTGTGCCTGACCAGACAGACAGATGGATATACAGCTAAATAAGTTCTATTATTACACACAAGTAAAACTGCACTGGTTACTTTCTCTCTCTCTTTTCAGTCACTGGGTGTTTGCTCTGCTGGGCAGAGTGTGCAAGCTAATTAACCACATTCTTTCTGCATAATGTGTTGGCTAGTCTAACTTAGCCAGCAAATGCTCGATATGTTTGATTGATTTATTGCTTATCACAGCAACCTAGTCACAGCAGAATACCTTAGCAAATGTTAACAAGTTTAGATTACTGACCAAATTACTACTTGCATTAGTCACTAACAATCACAACCGTGACTACACAAGTCACTATATTTAATGTAACTTTAATCCAATATCTCAGAGAATCAAAAGCCTGACTTTTGACAGAATATAAAAGTTTAAAGAAGTATCTGTTTGTATCTGAGTTTACTTGTGGAAAGTGGCAGGTGATTTCAGAAGGAGTGTCTCTGCTGTGGGGAATGGGAGCAGTTGATGCCAGCACTTGAACAAATCAGCACTGAAGAAGGTAAAAAAAAAAAAAAAAAA
>JAILXH010033056.1:0-11993 GCA_023558415.1 Piaractus mesopotamicus
AAAAAAAAAAAAAAAAAACAAACAAATGCATGGGAAATTGACTGATTAAAAAGACAAAAAAGTGAAAAAGAGAAAAATCTCCTTGCCTTTGAAATTAATGAGGTCTAAATGAAGAGAAGTAAACAGTTCAAGTTCTCAAATATTTCGAAATAATACTTAAGTAGAGTAATGAAGTATAATTACTACTATTTTCCATCTGCTTATCGTCATGTTGTGGTCGAGGTAGAAGAGGTGGGCCAGCAGCTAGAAGGTCACAGGTTCCAAACCCTCATACTGAATAGCTATACCAGGTTGTGTTGGGCAAGGCACTTTAACCCCCACTGCTCCAGGCAGCGCTGCTCTGCTGGTGACGCTGTGCCGCTCCCACAGAGAGCATAGTAAGGCAGAAAAATGACAAATTTCCCTTGTAAGACCAATAAAGTGCATAACTTTACATAACATTTCTTCATATTGCTTTATTCTTTTCCGTACCTAACTGACACAGCATGTATGAATTCATCTGCACAACAGTTGCGTGTGCCTCTTGGATCATGTCTTTGCAACATGCTGTAGCAGTTGTTGAAGGCTGTTACACAATGTCCCAGGAAAATATGGCCTATTGTCTGATAATTATTCAATTCTCTGCCAGGGGAGCGTTGCTGAGTTTGGCTCCGGCGGCTCTCGGCAACACACTGAATCCAACAGCTCTAATGAACAGCACCACACTGGCCACCATTCAGGGTGCGTGAACTTTGTATTTTGACTTTTTTAAATTATTTAATTAGCTGTTTTTGTCATACCTTTTCTGTATTTTGTGTGTCTTATTGAAGTTCATTGTTTGCTTTTACCTTATTTCCAGCTCTTGCAGCTGGAGGGGCATTACCCATAACCTCCATTGACGGAAATGGCAACCTGCTGTTTGCCAACACTAGTGCAGGAGGTGCAGCCCCCAGCCTGGTGACCGCTCCTCTTCTCCTGAACCCCTCTGGTCTGTCACTGCTCCCCACCAGTGTATTGTCAGCAGGTGCAGCCACAGGTGGGGCTCTAAACCTACAGGTGACCAATGACATGCACCAGAGTGCTGCAGTACAAGTGCCAGTCAAAAGCATCCCTGTGGCCTCCAAGGCTCAATGAACTTCTGGCTTCTTCTCTTGCTTTTCTTAGACTTTATTTAATCCCTGTGCTATTACCAAATACAGAGACATTTTATTACTACTACTCTTCTTTATCCTTCTCCTTGTGCCTGGAGACTTTTTCTTTTTCTGGACAATGCTGACTGTTTCTTAGGAGTTCATTTCTTAGGACCTTGATGGGAGCAATTACTTTTTCAACTGTACAGTAGACCTTGCTGTACTTTTTTTGGCACATGCTGAGGAAGGAGTTCAGCTATCTTTACCTTGTGGTTGCATGGGTTGGAGGGTCTTTCTCCTGAAATCAGTTACTAAAAGAAAAAATTATTTGACAAACTGAACCAAAAAATGTGAGACTTTTTGATAAATTAACAAATCCTTAAATGAGATTACTCAGCACAACAGAGTTTATATTTCACTTTGTACAAGGTTCCTTTTATTTCCTGGCCTGTTGTGCAGGCCCATTGTAGAGTATTTCAGATTTATAACCAAGATCATTTCATATATTTTATGGTTTAATTTAGAGATGTTACTGAAAATTGTCCAGGTGGCTGTTTTTTGGGAGGCTTTTTAAAAATGTTATTGTTCTGACTATTGCATCACTTTATAAACTCGGTTAGAAGGCTTTAAAACTAGTAATAAATCACAGAGGCTCTGGTTCAAAGCAGCGTCTCTTCAAGAGCAATGCAAGTGGTCTTTGTTCTGTCCGACTCTCGTCTGCAAACACTGACTCAGTTCCTGTTCAATGCGACACTCACTCGAGGGTGGATAATGTCTACAAGCAGCACTGGGTTACATAGAATGATGGGGGGGAAATTGGATTCATGTCCAGAAGATAGTTATTAATGACACTTTACACATTGTCCTTACATTTGCCTGATGATAAATTAGATTACATAATTTTCCATTGATCCTGAAAATGCAAAAGCGAGTTTTTGCAGGGGTTTTTTTTTGTTTTTTTTTTGTTTGTTTTTTTTTGGGAGATGCTTGGGTCAGCATCCTTTGTATGTTGGTGGAAGTCAAACAGCCAAACCAAAATGTCTCATCACGTATTACTGAAAGAGGTCACAAATGTCGCTTTGCACAGTAATTTATCTATTCATTCTCCGCCCACAAATGTTCTTTCATAGCAAATGTTGACAAGCTTCAACAAACAATCACAAGAATCCCAACCTAACGAGAGTTAATGGGAAATTAGCACACGGCTTAGTTTTTGTCAAAATACCTACATTTGTGCTATAAATTTCAAATGGAAGTTTCCATTGTTAGATCAGGTCTGGATTTTTGATGCATAATCTCTCCCTGCCTACTGCGTCTCCTTCCTTTATAGGTTTTACCTCATTAACTAGCAACGCTGAAGCAGCCGAAGCCTATTATTCAAATGTTTATTCCTAAACATTACATGAGAACAAAAATACTCCCAATCCAGCCTAACACTAAAATTCCACATGTATCCAAATAATACCATTTAAAATAACAACTCGGGCTAAACGTTGGTGTTTTGCGAAACAGTCATGCGCTGCAGTTTCTCATTAGCTTGAACTGGACTTTTCTTTAACATGCCGTAAAGCTTGTCCAACCTGATTACAAAAGAACACGGAGATGAATGGGTGAATTGGCCTTTTATCTCTCAGAAGGTGACACCTTTGAGCATTAGCTGGACATTTTGGCGGTAGTGTTGAGGCAAATAGATCTGATATAAGAAGCTTCAACCAAAGTGAACTCATAGCTGCTAAACTGAAGTCCACATCATATCACCGTCACTGAATAGAGTGCTCAGAATGTTCTACCTTCAGCATCAGATCACATTTATCATGTGTACATGGAACAGACATGTTGGACTTACGCTTTGTAGCGAGTATATTTTTGTAGAAATACCTCAGCAACATTTAATACTAAAAGGAAATACTGATGTTAAAAGCATGTTTTGGAATTTTGAACATTTTTCCTAAATACTGTTCGTCCTTATGGTTTTTAGATGAACGGTGTGGCTTTAGATTGTGGCCATTAGAGCATTAAAAATGGCTAATGGTTACTTGAATGTTGTAGGATGATCTGTAATGATTTCTCACTCACACAGAAATGTGTCTGAGTACTCTTTACCACTGGCTGTTAACTGCACTAACTAGCTTGCTAGCATTCCCTAGGGGGCACCTATTGTAAGTGCCTGTCTAACTGCAGTTTGCAGCTGTTCTTTGTAAGTACAACCAGTGAGAAAGTAAATGTGTGGTCTCCACATGCCTTACTGTTTAAAATGGCCATTAACCATCTTAGAGACACAATTGCTTCGTGGTTGCATCAAGACCATTCAAGCCCACCAAAGTCATTTCTAATGCTATGCAATTCATCTAAACAACCAATTCTAAACACTGCATAAGAGTCAGGTTTTCATCTGTAAAAATATTAAAATATTACTCATAGGGTTGAAGCAGATCTTTCATAGTTCTGATTTTCATAATGAACACACATACTAAATACTACTGCATTGCTAATACTACTATTTCATGTTTGTACTTGTTTTTTGGGGGGTGTGTGGGGGGGTTTTCTCTTACTTGCCAAAGCAAATGCCTTCTGCACCGCTGCTTTCTACTAGCAATGTTGCTAACCAGGTACTAGCGCATGGATGTGTTCCCCTTCTCTCCTGTACCTGGTCCTGTTGAAATACTTGTCTTTTGGTCTTTATATATAAGTAGTTGTTAATATATTCTATACATCGTAACCTTTTTGTCATTTCAGAGTTAGGACGCACTTATTCTGTAGTTGTCACAGCAGAATAAAAACACTGAGGGCCTAAATCACATTTGTCTGTCCAGGGCTAAAACCCTTCTTGTTGAGGAGGAAGAGTGCTGAATTGGGCTTAATAGAGATTTTAATGATTTCCATGTCACCCCTGTCAAATTTCAGTGTTAGGCCTGAGATAATACTGCATCAGCAATACCAAAGACTTACATCAGTGATTTTCATCACACTGCATAGCTATTGTTTTTGTAAGTGACTCCAAGAATACATGTTTTTCTCTCAAGCATACAGCTTTCAAAGAACTTTTCTGCTGTATCATCATTGAGATGTACAGTCATTCAAAGTGGTTTAATGTGAAATGGTGGGAAGGTGGGAATGGTGAATGTAGGGAAACTAAGAATGGCGGTGATAGGACCCCAAGGTCACAATGTCCATAATGCAAATAAAGCCTTTTTATGCACTATCCAGAACAACCAGTGAACCTGCATCCATCTTCAGAGTTTATATGGAATGTTATTGATGCTGATAAAATGGTGGTAAATCTGAAGAAATGTTTTTGTTGGGTACTGTTTTTCCTGCATGTACCTCTCCACCATTAACGCATTTAAAGAAGTATGTTAAGGCCAAAACTTTTACCTCAAAATGATTATAAAACAATCATCATCAGGTGTTCATAAGAAGCTTGAGTAATAATTTTCTGTGACGGAGCTTCTAGAGCCATTATGGCGTTGGTTGGTTCCCATCACCACCACTGTGAACAATCCCTGCCATGTTTTGTCTAGAACAGCACATCAGACCACTCTGAATGACTTTGTTTGCATCTTGACGGTTTAATTATGCAGAACATTCGGAAAGCTCAGTGAAATTCCCCTTTAAAGGCATTGTTAAAACTTTCATTTGGGATTTAATGACATTTCCTACTGAACACTGATTTAGCTTTCTTCCAAAGTGAAAGAGAATATTTTTAAATACTGTTTAAAATGTTATAGAAACAATACCAAAGATGTCTTCTCTCTTTCTGTATTTTGGTTTTTCAACTAATCAACTCTATTCTTGTAATTTTCATTTTTCCAATTTACGTTTTAATGTGTGTCATTCAAAACTGCATCCTCTCTATACTGTTTTCACACTGTAGAGATGTCTAGGACAGTGGTGAGTGTAGGAACAAGGTATTTTGCATTTTCTTGTGTGTAAGTTTTGTAATGTACATCCTTCTCCAAAGTGGCCTCTCTTTTTTTGGGGGGGATCTAAATCTAGATCGGTATGGAGGTCATGCTTTCTGTCACTACAGAATGTGTATCATTTTATGTTTTATTGTACAGAAAATGTCTGGTAAAGGTTCTTCACAAAGAAACAAAATGCACACAGATAAGTTCTCTATGGTGAAGTGGGTAAAAGTATTTTAACCTACCGATTAGGTCATCTGGCGTTGATGCTGTAGTCTGCTGACTGTTTGTCTTCTTTGTAGTCTCTGTTTCTGTTAGAATATGCTGTAGTTGTTTATATCATTAAATCATTTTCAGTGTGTTCTCAGAATGCTGTGTCTCTGTTTACAGGTTAAAAAGTACATTAATGGAATACAACACTGAATTTTATAGAAAAAATAAAACAAATACATAAATATTTTCACCACCAATTCAGTGTCAGACATATTTCAGGTCAAAGAAAGTAGAAAATATGCTGCAAAAGCCAAATATGTATTTATATAGTATAAATGCAGTTTCACTTGCAGAAAAAACTGGGGTGAAAGCGTTTGTATGTACATTCAGCTCAGAAGTACAGCTTTCGGGTCTTCAAAAGGAAAGTCACGTATTGTACAACAAAAAAATGGAGTGAAAAATTAGAATCGTAACACTGGTCGTATCCATATACTGTATTTACTGCAGATTTAAAATTCTTTAGCCAAAATGACTGTCAGGTCAAACCACACGCACACACAACCTGTTCAGTTCAGAGTTTGATCATGCAACCCTTCAAAGTGGAAGAACCACTTTTGGTTTGCTAAAGAACTTTTCAGTGTGTGGTTTATGTGAAGTAGATGTGTGAGTGTTAAGAACCTCAAGATTCTATATCAGTTAAAGGTTTTTCTTAAAACCACACATTCATTACATACATCATAGACCATGTCCAATAACCTGGGTTGCTGAACAATGGACAACACTTAAAAGCTCACAGATGGACAATCAGTATTTGAAGAGTTTCCTTCCAAGCTGCTGTATATCAGGGGTGCCCAGTCCTGGTCCTGGAGATCTGCCATCTTTGGAGATTTCAGATCCGGCACACCTGTCTCTAATTTTCAGATCCGTCTGAAGGCCTTCGTTACCTGGATCAGGTGTTTTGGATTAGGTTTGAAGCTGAACTCTGCAGGGTGGTCGATCTCCAGGAGCAGGACTGGGCTCCCCTGCTGTACATACATGTGTAACAATTTTAAATAGTAGGAGTTTCTGAAAAAAAAATAAATAACAGCTGATGTATAATGGAGAACACATCTCCCTAATAAATATGGTATTAATCATAATACAGAGATATTTTTTTGTATATGTAAAGTCCACTCCATGGAAAAATAATGCATTTATTGCAAAATTCTCCGTTTTATTTTTGGGTTCTCAGTACAGTTTATAAAAGAGAGAAGATGACACCAGTGTTCTGTTGTTTATTCTAAATTAGTCAAGTTCTTATTTTTGTATTCATTATTTAATGAAATTTTTTGACTGGCTTTTGTAAATATCAGTTCAGTATCAGCCCCTTACAGGTCCACAGCTCTAGACTTGGTGGACTTTGATGACTGGTCTCTTCCTAGCAGTGGCTTGTGTGCATCTGTCCTCAGCAGTTGAGGTCACTGAGCTCACTGCCCCCCTCAGACTGACCATGTGCTGCAGATCCCGGATGATCTGCAGTAACTCTGACGTCTCTTCCCTCCTTCCCACCTCAAACAGAAGGCTCAATACTGAGAGACGAAATCCCTGATGCTCTCCTGCAGGCCTCGTCTCTGCTCTCTGTATTTCTGCCTCGGCTTCACAGTCGAGAGAATCTCAGACAGGCGGCCTTGACTCATATGTAAACATTTTTTAAAACATCCATTCACTCCTCAGCTCATATGTGGAAACTAAGCTGCGAAAACAGCCTGTTTTGCATTCATTGTTTCTGTGATGTCATGAGAACCAACTCATTTACATACATCCATCTATTCTGTCTACAGCAGTTTAGCCCCGCCCACTCATTGAAGTTCCTAGCATTGTTTATGAGGAGTGTTTCAGCCTGCACTGATTTTTGAATGAGACACAATACAGGGCAGCCAATCAGAACAGGGCTCATTTGCATATGTCAGCCTTAAAGTAACAAAAACAGCCTGTAAATCCAGTCATATGAAAAAGTTTGGGCACAGAATTTGTAATGAATATAAACATGCTTGGATCAGGTGTGTGAACTTTTCAATGCTGTATTTTGTAGCCGTTGCACTGGGTGCTTTATTTAGTACTGTGCAGCAGTACTGCACAGTCATCCAGAGCTATAGTATAGTATAGTGTATATCATGCTATACATTTTCTCAATTTATTTTATTATTTTTACTTTGCCTATGTGTATTCTACGTTTGTCTTGTATGTATCCTGCTGGAAAACTTCAGTTTCCCTTTGGGAATCAATAAACACTTATCTTTCAACATTATTAGCATAAAGCTAGCTGACTAACGATGTTGTGGCATTAAAAAATTTCATGAATTTATTTTCTAAAATGTTGAGTGTTCCTTGGTTTCTAAATTATGGTTCTTTTTAGCACCACAAAGGTTTCTGCTATTGTTACAATGTCAAGCTTGTAACAACCCCCTTGTATAGAACCATTTTCAAAAAAGTTCTATATTGAACCATATATAGCACATACACAATCTATAGAACCATTTCACCATGCAAAGAACCATTTAAGCATGAAATAGTTCATGGTTCTAAATAGAACCCTTTAAGAACTTCGATGGCGATGTAAAACATTTTTAAACAGTAACAACAAACTATGTGATAAATTACACAGCAAGCATCCCTGACTGAGACTGCAGGTCATACACTGTCATCTTGATATACAGAATTTATGCTTGAATTAATATTAAATAATATTATCTAACATAGGCGGTAACATTAGCGGAAGAGCTCACTTAGTTAATAGGCTAACAGTAAGAGTTAACGAGTTGTTTTTAGCTAGCAAACCACCTGAAGTAGCTAGCGCACTACCAAAAAGGTAAACATAAATTTTAAACATGACATTAAGTAAACATGATACCAGTAAACAATAGCTTAATGGAACTCCTCACTGGCAGCTCTTGGAAAATATTGAGCTAACTAGCAAGCTATATCCTGTGTCTCACAGGCTGAAAGCTGTTGATTGTCACTTGTATAGTCCGTTTATTCATTCCAATAAATTACTTTCTTTGCATTACGGTCTGTTTTAAGCAAGTATAAATGTGCAACACAGCAACGTTAATGTGGCCTGAACACAAATCACATCCAGCATGTATTTGTGACCCACATACCGCATGGAAGCATAGCACAAAAGTGTTGGCAGCCACATCAGCGTTGCTATCTGAGAGGCTGCGTATATGAGAATGTGGAAAAAGCTAAAAAGGGAATATAAAATTATGCCAGAGTGATTCTGTCCAGTTATTGCAGAGTCAGCTCTGATCTGGAGTCCACATTTGGGCCCAATTCTGAGCGGTTATTATCCACAGTTGCAGGCCTGGCTGGCAGGAACTGGGGCAGAATCATTTCATGGGGCATTTCATAGCTGGTTGGGATAAAACACTGTTAATTACAACACAACATGTCATGTATGCGCTGGTTAAGTTACTGGATCCAATTTTCTCTTTAATATTGTAATTACAGAGATTTGATGAATAAAACACTCGTGTGGTGAATCACACTCTGCTTGTGCAGCTACTATTACTGCTTGTAAAATTCCCGAAAGTTTATCCTAAAGTATCATTATGAACAGCTGTAGTGCATCTTCAGTGTTCTGTATGTCAGCTATGGTAGATTCTTAGTGCTGCTGCACTGAGCTACTTCACAGAGCAGATGGCAGTGTTGTGCTGCTCTGAGCACCTCAGTCAACTGCAGAAGGAAGAGGGAGGGGGCAGACGCTGCCTTTTGGTGGGCAGGAGAGTAAACATCACCTTGCTGTGGAGCTGAACTTCACATGCCTTTAACTGAGCTTTAACCTCGTTTGCCTTCGCTTCTGCTTTCTCTCCTCCTCACTGAGCAGGTCTCTCTCCTTGCTTCATTTTTATCTCTGACAAAATGTGCAGCTAATTTTTTAAGATTTGTACGTCTCAGTACGAGCCCACATATCTGGAGGCAGCTTCCGTCAAGTTCAACAAATACTTTTGACATTAACATTTTCCCCCTCTGTGCAATTTGGTCCACCTCCTGTTGATGAGTATCTAGTAGTTCATAAATTGTTGTCACAAACTGTTCCTAATGCAAATACAAAAATGAGAACTTAGCTAATAATATATATTCTATTGATCATCTTTTACATTCTGGCAGTTTTCAGTGCCATGAAATCTACAAGGATCTTAACTGCAAATGACACATTAAGAGTGGGTCTTAACAAAAGACACATTAAGAGTGGGTCTTAAATTAAATTAGAATAAAATTGCTTGTAGAAAAGGTTCAGAGGGTCCTGAAACAGATTGATGCTGTATTTAACAAAGCATACTATCATTCATTGCTATACTAGATGGCCCATATACTGACAAGAGGCCTAAATGATCTGAAAAGCAGCTCAAAACTCAAGGTATTGTTTAAGCAAACTAGGTCACCTAGAGCTCTTTCATTTCTGAGGGTGTCAGCTTTATGAAAGGAAAGAAATGTAGGCCCATATTCATCAAGCGTTTCAGAGTAAGGACACTGATCTAAGAGTAGGCCTCATCAGTCCATGTTATCCCATTCAGTTCTATGTAAAAAGCACAAACTGATACCAGATTAGCCTTCTTACCCTGAGCAGCCTAATAAAGGCAAAGCTAACTGCAAGGCATCCCGACCTCTTCAGACTGCACGGCATGAATCAAAGGTTGTAACTGAATCTCTTGGATCCCATTGAAGAGGTTCACTCCATCAACAATTTGAAAATATTTATGGAGATGGTAATCTATACAGTCAGTCCAACAAAAATGCACAGAAACTCCTGGAAGCAGCAGGAGAACTGGGGTCACAAGTCCTGTAAACTGGCAGGACAAAGTCTTCAATGTGTGCTGGTTGCTCGGCTGTTGCTTCTCTCTAAAAGCTGTGTAGAAATCTTAAGAAGAACGCAACAAACACTGCGCAGGAAAACGAGGAACAGCAAATACAGGTACATTCATGCCAGACAGAGACCTACAAAGTCAGAGTACACAAAATCAGTCCTTTCTGGCTGTATGTGTGACACTGTCTGAAGTGGAAAGACCCTTTCAGACCAATATGCTTTGAGACATTAGCATTCTGGACGAGCAGTAACTGGCTGACAGAACCTGGCACACTTCAGTGTGAGAAGCAAGATGACTTTAGGCAGCTTAACTTTTGTGCAGACTTCATAGAAGACCCCAACAGTAAGCTGAAGATACTGAAACCACTTCTAAGGTGCAAGACGCTCCATTTTAGTGAAAAAAGTCTCATGAAATGCGTCTGCTCAGACAGGAGAGTTTCGCTGCTACTGTCCCCTTCTGATAAATTGCAAAATTGAAAGTTTGATTTTTTTGTCCCGCTAGCTGGCTCTCTAACTAATCGGCTAATGCAGAAGGAACCCCGACAACCTTACTACCAGGGAGCTGACGAGAAAATTGTAATCATATAACTGTCTCAACAGAGAGCATGTATTACAGTGAGTAACGGAAATAACTCTTCTGATGAGGAGGTAAAGCATAAGTGCTAGATAGGTGCCTTAACGCAGTTTGTCAGCTTTTCTTTGGTGTTTTTTTTGTTAAATGACAAGAAAGTTTCCATTTTCTTTACAATTTGCTTAGTAATTCTTAATTTATACCTCTCTAGCACTTTTGTCCTCCAGTTTGAAGTGCTTTGCAAAGTTCAACAAAGTTTTCAGTCAAATGGCAAAAATGGGATTTATTTTATGTCAAAATCATATGTGAATGCAACGCTGAAATCACAATTTTATGAACTGCGTATCCATGATTAATTTTGTAAATCTATAATTTAACACAAATTGTGCAGGTATAATTCTCAGGCTACATTTACTACATATTACATGTTTACTTCAAAGTTTACATCACTAGCATTAAAGTTATTAAAGGCAGTTAAAGAGTGTAAGATTTAGTAGTGATTGCAACCAACTGAATACCCCACCCTCACTGATCCCTTTCCGAGCATGTAGTAGAACCTATGGTGGCCATCAGGTTTTCTGCTGTCTCTCTTTCATTTTGCTTCTTGTTTTCGCTTATTTGACAATGAGGTTTCACCCTCCCTCTCTTTTTCTAGAGCTAAGTAAAAAGCATGATCCTCCATTTGTCAAAATTTGGGTTCTCAAACTTCTCACAGCACAAAATGGTTAACTAACATCATCAGCAACCACTGATTCTTCTTCTTTCTACGTCTTCCAACTGGTGCTATAGCACTGCCAAATTCAAGGTGCCACTTCAACATAAAAACTCAGAAGGCACTCTATAGAGCCAGTGTTTGGTTTGTTTATTCTAGGCTTCTGTAGAAACATGGCGGTGCGACATGCCGGCCTCTGTTGGAAGAGGACCCACTCTTAAGTAACCACTCCCTATGTAGAAATGAAGGGCTCATTCTAAGCTAATGAAAACACAACAATTCGTAATTACAGGTGAATTATACACTAATGAAAACATGGTTTTGTATACTTTATTCTGACAAGGTAGGAGTGTCTAATAGAGGACAATGGACAGTGAGTGGACACAGTGTTTAAAAACTCTAGCAGCACTGCTGTGTCTGATCCTCTCGTACCAGAACAACACACACTAACACACCACCACCACCACGTCAGTGTTACTGCAGTGCTGAGAATGATCCACCACCTAAATAGTACCTGCTCTGTGAGGGTCCATGGGGGTCCTGACCACTGAAGAACAGGGGAAAAGGGGGCTGACAAAGTATGCAGAGAAACAGATGGACTACAGTCTGTAATTGTAGAACTACAAAGTGCACCTAT
>JAILXH010033176.1:5340-17934 GCA_023558415.1 Piaractus mesopotamicus
GGTGGGCGGGTGCGACCCTGCAGCCACTGTAGCGACTTAAGTCTGGCCAGTGAGAGATGATTGAGGGCAGTTATTAGCAGAGCAAGGACACTCTCCATGGCGACGGTGCTGGAGGGTCCCCAGAGGGGCTGGGCTGAGCTTTGATTACAGTCTGACGCTTTGACAGACGTCCAGCCCTCAGAGACACAGACACTGCTGCTATAAGCACAAATATCTGCAGGTCAAGGCGAATGTGGCTGGGACGGAGCTCAGAAAGAGAAGAGTTACAGCTCTAACTGGCTCCAATACTCAGACTTAAACGGATATGTGGAGAAAAATATCATTTGAACAGCTCTTCCTCAAACATAGTCAGCCTGCCAAGACATGTGTTCTGCTTCTTATTATTGCAAGCTTGACATTGTAGCAATAGCCGAACCCTTTTTGGTGCTATATAGAACCCTTTTCAAAACGGTTCTATATAGAATCATATACAGCACATTCTCCATCAATCTGAAGAACCCTTTCATGATGCAAAGAACCCTTAAACAATGCAAAGAGTTCTTTAAGAACCATTTTCTTTACTAATAAACCCTTGAAAAACCATCCTTTGTAAGAGTTTAGGCTAGTCTTAGCAAGCTAATTAGATGCTAAGCAAACTTTCTAATACAGTGCAGAATACAAGAACTTTTTAAATAATTGCTTGAAGTACACTGAGTGCCCTTCCCTGCTGCAAATACTAGCACTGACCAGTATGCCTGGACACCAGCAAAACCAGGATTAAGTTGTGTTTTGGATG
This sequence comes from Piaractus mesopotamicus, assembly GCA_023558415.1. Taxonomy (NCBI): domain Eukaryota; kingdom Metazoa; phylum Chordata; class Actinopteri; order Characiformes; family Serrasalmidae; genus Piaractus; species Piaractus mesopotamicus. The sequence continues at coordinate 6,116 of JAILXH010033176.1, forward strand.
ATGGTATGCTAAACCAGTAACAGGCCAGCTCAGGTCCAGCATAAACCAGCATAGACCAGCTTAGTCCTGCATGGCCTTTGTGCTGTTCTGTGCTGGGTTTTTTCAGTATGGTTCGTATCTGTTTCTGTTAGTTAAGTATCACTTAGCTTGCTAACTAGCAGAATAACGTAACACACTTCTTACTCTTAAGTGTAAATGACAAATTTGCAATCGCAAACTATAACTAAATATAGGCCTATTAAATGCTGCCTTCCACAGATTACCATTCATGTAAACCTCCCCTTTGGGAGATGCTTGTTTTTCTTTGGACAGCGATGATATGTAATCGATATTGAATCGATACCAGATTTATAGATGTTACTCTTATTATCATATTAAAGCAATGTGATTGAGGCAATATGGGAATATAAAACTTTTTCCCATGAAAACTTTTCCCTGGAAGACAGGGTCTGGGGAACACAGGACTGCTAAAAATTTCAATGTTTTCCAGTCGTACTGAGATGATTCTGAAAAAAGCAGCGATTTGCACCCCGCTGACTGACGGCGTCTTCATAAACATCAAAGGCTCGGGGTGTGCAGCGGGTCAGTTTTATGCTTGTTTAGCGTCGCTTTAGGCTTCTGCTGAGTTGAACTATGTTATCTGCTTTAGCACTACAAAGTCTAATCCGTCAACCTAAAGCTGCGTGACAGGCTGTTGAGAGGCGGACTTCCTTCGAGGAAAAATGATTGTGTGTGTGTAATGGGCTCGCAGCGGTGAGCAGTGGGAGATGTCCCACTGAAACACGGCTCAAACATGTGAAATGTAAGCTTGGCCCGGTGCTAGGTTTCTTCTCTTGTGTGAAGTTAAAATGTGTAGGTTTCTGCAGTGTAATATGTGCCATTTTGGCCTTTCAACAAAAATCAAACCACCTTGGAAGCCACAACATTTTATGTCCATTTTACCATCTTGGCTGTAAATATGTCTCAGTATGTGCTGATGTGCTAGTGTAGGCTACACAATGTAATAGCCTATAAACGAAAACGCAGGCTTTTTTTGCTTTAAGCTTTAGCTCAGCTACAACTGCTTTTTCACATCTCAGGCAGGAAACATTAGAACGTAGAACAGTTTCTAGTAAAATGTCTTTCAACGTTTGACTTTTTATGAGGCTGAAGTTGCTTCTCATTCACCAGCTTCCTGTTTGGATTTTCCTGTTCCACCTTAAATGGTGCCTGAGGTGCCAGAATGTAACTGCTGCACCATTTAAGGCGGAATGGGAAAATTTGTACAAGAAGCTGGCGAATTAAAAAACTGACTTCAGCCTCGTGACGTTTTAGTGTTTGACAGTTTCTGGTTGCAGAATAAACGTATCAGGCAACCAGCTGGAGTGATTATAAATCCATTTGTCTCCAAATTATCGATGTCCGTCTTAAATCTTTCTCTTTGCCGTTTCGTTAGCTACTAGCTAGATTATTTGCATTGCTGTGGTGACCAGCAGTCTGTGTGCGGATCTTCAGGGTTAAAGGGTGAATTAGCAGTTCTACATTAACTCCAGCTTTTGTTAAAACTGTGTCTGAACAATCAGCAGAGCTTTATTTTACTGCAAAGGTGGATTATTTAATGTTTACCTAAATATGTAATTCTACTGCAGAGCTGCAACAGGGCAGTAAAAGAGCCACATGTGGCTCCAGGGCCCCATGGCGAGGCGAACCAACAACCAGGTCATGAGCTGCTCCCAGACTGGGCATAGTTAGGCAGCAAAATGACACATTCCTCTTGTGGGATCAATAAAGTACATAACATAATGCATCTTGGTTGTAGGGGTAGGCAATGACAATAATGAGCCACTACAGTAAATGATCGACCACCCATAGAGGTCAATATAAACCTCTGAATATGTAGGAGGCCTAAATTACTCGATTATAAAGTGGATATAAAGGAAGACGCGCAACCAGGCAATAAAGACGGAACAAGAAGAACCTTATACTGAACACAGAATGTAACAGGTAACCAGTAAAGTGTCTGAAGGATTGAGCCGGTCAGTCTTCATCTAATTGGTGAGGATCCTAGCCACGGCATTCTGAACACACTGTACCCTGGTGAGGGCTTTGACAGGAAGGCCAGAGAGGAGGACATTACAGTACTCTAATGGGGATGCACAAATGCACGCACAAGTGTTTCTACATCTGCTTGGCTGAGGGATGGACAGAGGTGAGCAATATTACAGAGATGGCAAAATGCTGTCTTAACTATAGCATTGATATGTGAAGGGAGTGTGGGGTCAAAGATAACGCAGGCAGAAGGTATTACCAAAATCCCATCAATATCAATGCCAAGTGCATAGGAGCCAATTAATAAACATTTTAGTTAGGCTAGTTTTGCAGTTTCGCAGATCTGTTAGCCTCATGGGTTCCCAAATTAAGGGGAGTCTATTTGAGATGACTCCTATGTATCATCTTTTAAATCTTTGTTAACCCCTTTGGGCTCCGAGTGCATCAAATTCAATGTTCCTATATCTTTTTTCTCTATCTTTGTGATGGAAAGAGTGACTCTACAGATTCAGGAAATCTGCAGAGTCACTCTTTCCATTCGGTCTTATCACAAGATCGTATGTGACTCACATCCAGAGTTATGAGGCTGTGAAGAGGGGCTGAGATACACATCATCTGCCTCTCACCGTGTGGAACTGGAAGATTCCTGTGTCCATCTGCATTTTATGTGAAACTGACCAATGGACCCTCAGGAAGTCACTAAGGACTGACCCATCACCCCGGAAGCCCTTCGTTCTTCATTCAGTCCACATCGGAGACACATGTAAAAGAAAGCGCAGGGAGTTTACAGCTGCTGAAGTTACTGCAGCAGATTTGAAAAGTAGTGATGAAGACAACGGAGCATTTTGATATAAAACATATGAGTAACGTGCTGTGAAGAGCTTTTAAAGGAGAGTTTAAGGGGATATAGACAAATCGAGAAAATGACCTCAGATCCCATAAAGTTTAAGACATGCTACATACTACTAGTACATCCTATCAGTGTTCTTCTTGTCTTAGAACGTAATGCCTACATAAATATGATTTTCACGTCTTTTTGTCATTCATTATGTTCCTCCTGTTTAATGTGTTCATGATCCATGAATGTAAAGCGTCCTTGAGCATGGGAATGATGATATATAAATATAAATGATGATGATAACAACAGTCAACTGCATGGTTCATTACAGACAGAGCATAATTAGTCCTGTTTTACTGGATTTAGTATAGAACAGTGCAAGAAACTTTTTATAGTATTTTTAAAATTTGGTTGGTGCTTTTTTTTTGTCTTTTCAAACCTCAGAAAACCTAAATATGATGTTTTGCATTAACATCCTGAAGACCCCTGAAAAACAACCCCACAGCATTATCCATCCTCCACCAAACTTTACAGTTGGCACAATGCAGTCAGGCAGGTATCGTTCTCTTGGTACTCGCCAAACCCAGACTCGTCCATCAGACTGCTCTGTAACTTTATGCGGTCTGACACTTCGTGGCTGAATTGCTGTGGTTTCTAAACGCTTCCACTTTTTCAAATTTTTGCGAACTGACTTGTTGCTCTGGTGGCATCCTATTACAGTACCACGCTCGTATTCAGTGAGCTCTTTAGAACGGTCCATTCTTTCACAAAAGCATGTAAAGGCAGACTGAACGGGTAGGTGCTTGATTTTATACACCTGTGACAATGAGACTGAATGAAACATTCAATGATTAGGAGGTCCCAATACTTTTGTCCATATAGTGTATGTTATTAATATCTCCTGGTAAATATGTCCTGGTAAATTCTATGCTGTGCATTTTTCAGTGCAGTGTGGGTGTGTGTATGAGTGTGTGTGCACACAAAGAAATGGAAGAGAAGCTAATGAGAGGAACAGTGATATTAGGAGAATAAGCAAGGGGAAGTGCAGGAACGGAAACAAGCATCCGAGACAGAAGCAGAAAAAATATGTAAAAACATGAGTCCCTTGTATCAGCAATCATTTAAAATGATATTTTGGCCCCAAAAAATCCCCACCTTATCACAAATGCAGTTGATCAGCCAAGACATGTTTGGTGTCTGAAGTTGCCTCTTTAGTTTTGGCACTGGGGCTATGAGGGTAATGTAGCTAAAAAGTAATGGAACTTACACCCAGTGTGTGAAATACACCCTGGTATTCTGGGGGTCCCATGTTGGCCAGCTACTTCAGCATTGGCTAAGTGCTAACTTACTCGCCTTAGCGGCACTGGTGCTGGCCTCAGTGGCACCAAAATGTTAGGTTTAACGGTTCTTCTTCTGGAAATGCTCTGTTCTAGTTTGGTGATGCGCTCTTCCTCACATTAACTAAGATCTTACTCATCTCCTCTTCTGTCTTCAGTTTGAGGAATAAGGAAAAATCACTCTTTACAATAAAACTTCAGATTTACAAATATACTATGGCATATTGTAATGTTTTTCTGAGTATAGTTGCAGTTTCTAGGCTATAAAGGACCAACAGTGTGAACTAATTTGCTACAGCGCCACCCTGAGGCAGAGCAGTGCTGCAGCTCTAGTTAGTTACAAATATTAAAGACCCCTGCAACTGAATTTGAATGTCTATTTTTCCCTAACGAACAGCATAACTCTTTAATAAGTTTTTCAATTGATGGAAAATTCAGAGATTAATTAGGGGGTCCCAGACCCCCCAGGACACCTGTGTTTCGCACCTTGCCTATACCCCACCAATAAGCATGGTGCTTAAACTGTGTCGAGTTGTTAAAGGGAATTCAGACACCAAACATGTCTTGGCTGATTACTACACTTGGGATAAGGGAGCAAACTGTAAATTTAATTTTTTCCTCCATTACTGTAATATTCCTCTTGATTCCACAAATTATGTCTCGATATGAAACATTAAATTCTGCTACAGCGAGCAGGAAGCACGAGCGGCTCATGCCAGCACTGACAGTGACGGATAACAGGTTTGAGCCCTGCGAGGGCAGTAATAGATTTCGGAGATGAGTTGTGTGTGTTGGGAGAACAGGGAAAAAAGCAGTAGTGAGGAACACTCTGACCTGTCAGCTGTCCACATCACATACCTCTGCAGGCGAAAAGGTGCATCATGGTGGTCTGAAACTCAAACGGACTCAACAGTTCTTCCACAGGAGCGGCCCTTATTTATTTATAAGTCGTGTGCATAAAATTAGTACACATAAATTTCACTGACAGTTCTGTTGTTCAGTTTCATCTTTGGCGTATCTGTACAATCAAACTCACATTTGGTAGGAGTGCATGTTACTTTGGGCGTAAACGTTTAACAACGTAAAAAATATACTTGATTTTTATCGATGACAGCAATATCATCTACAATAACAATAAGAAGAAAAAAAATAGAAATTATATAATTTAAATAATAGTAAATTATTTAATCTTATAATAATAGTCTTGTGGCACTTGCCAGGGCACCATTGTAAATAAGAATATGTTCTAAATAAATTAAAAATAACAATAATGCTAATAATCTGTGGACACTGCAATCCAGTACAAAACTGGGTGTACTATTTTACATGCGCATTGGTGTAAACAAATGCTGCAACTCCTCCACGTTCCATATAAAGATATTTTACCCTGTGCTTTTGTTTTATACTACTGACTCTGCCCACAAAACAAACAATACAAAACACAGCTAGTGCAATAGCATCTCATACCATGCAATAATGCAGCATTTAAATATGTTACTGTAGGAAAATAATCACATTACACATTAATTCTAGTTGTGGTAAATTTAACATTATACAGTTTGGTCAGTAGGGGGAGCAGTGCACTCACTGCTCGACCTCAAACCTCCGCCTACGAGCACTTCCATTGGCTCACGAGCCTCTACGTTCTGTTGTATTATTGGCCCCCTAGCGAAACATCTGTATGAATTAGGTCGTGCTTCATGTAAATGATATGTAAATGAGGTGCTGGTAGGCTGGCGCTTGATTTCACGCACTAAAGCTGATTCATCATTTGCCCTCAAATCTATGCTCATTTCCACTTTGCACAAAAGTAAAATGAATCAGATGCAGATAAAGAGTTTACACATCATTACAGGCAGACATATCTGTGCTCTTTTTCACATAACTTTGATGAATAATGACCAGTATGTGTAAATGCTGCTGTGCTCCACTGAACTAAACCCTAACCTTAACCTCAGCAACCAAACATCAGCTTTGCTCTTTTTTATTTTTCCAATAAAAGCTGCACTAGTGGAGAGCATACCAATGTCCCCTCATCCAATGTTTTAATAATCCTGGGAGAACTGGAGACTGAAAAGACAGAGTCCTATGCTTAATCAACTGCTCCATACCATCACTGGCACCATTCACCTCGTTCCACTGAGTAATTTCCATCAAATACCCATTTTGTGCCACTGTGTCTCTTCTTGTAGATTGCTAAATTTTTTTTGGCCTGTGAAAAAGTGAGCGGTTCCAACTTGGTAGACAGAATTTCCGAATTTGCAATGTCCTGCAAAGTCATATCAGGCTACAAGTTATTGCTGACAGCAGTACATCACCCTGCCAGTCCCCCCCCCATAGTGATACAAAACAAAAAGACCACAACCAACACTGCAACACCCTTCACTATAAAGCATACGTCCACTCACCACAGACACAACTTCTGTCCAATGAAGATGACATAACCGAGTTCATATCAGACAGCTGAAATGCACAAAGACGAGGAAAAAACTAAACCCAAAACACCTAAACCTAATCATCCTAGGCTAAAGCATACTGCCATGGCTGGCGTGAAAAAAGTTTATGTCTTACCTTTGATGACTTGATGCATTGAAGCTTTGACATTTTGACTCATTTTTAGAGTTTGTAGTAAAAGTACATTGTGAGCACCATATTCACAGACCACAGAAGACAACAATGCTTTTTTAAATTTGTTTTATCTTTGGGAAAGGGTAGAAAACTCTACTTATATCTGGGATGGGATCTCACTTAGAAAACAAGACAAAACCTGGGACTAATCGATTGGTCAAACACTGTTCTCAGGAACAGAAATGGTCCCCCAATAATTATCCCCTACACTGGAGCTCTATAGAACACTATTTTAGGGAACAGAAGTGGTCCCCTAATCACTATAGAACACTATTATAGGGAACAGAAATGGCCCCCTAATCACTGTTCTCTACAGTGGAGCACTAGAACACTACTATAGGGAACTGAAATGGTCCCCTAATCACTGTTCCCTACAGTGAAGCACTAGAACACTACTAAAGGGAACCGAAATGGCCCCCAAATCACTGTTCCCTACAGTGGAGCACTAGAACACTACTATAGGAACCAGAAATGGTCCCCTAATCACTATAGAACACAATTTGGGACGCTGTGCAAAATGTAAATGAAAACAAAATGCAATGATGTGCAAATCATTTAAACCCTATATTTATTTGTATGTAGTACGAAGACAAAATATCAAATGCTAAAACTGATAAATTTTATTGTTTTTTGAAAAATATATGCCCATTTTGAATTTTATGCCAGCAACACGTTCCAAAAAAGTTGGGACAGGGGCATGTTTACCACCGGGTTTCATCACCTCTTCTTTTAACAACACTTTGGGAACTGAGGAGACACTGCTGTAGTTTTGAAAGTGAAATGTTTTCCCATTCTTACTTGATATAGGTTTTCAACTGCGCAGCAGTTCGGGGTCTCTTTTGCCGTATTTCTCATTTCATAAAGTGCCATATGTTTTCAGCGGGTGACACATCTGGACTGCAGGCAGGCCAGTTTAGCGCCCTAACTTTTTTATTATACAGCCATGCTGTTGTAATATGTGCAGAATGTGGTTTGACATTGTCATCCTGAAATAATCAAGGCCTTCCCCGAAAAGGGCTTCATCTGAATGGCACCATATGTTGCCAAATCCTGTATATATCGTTCAGCATTAATGGTGCCTTCGCAGATATGCCAGTCACCCATGCCATGTGCACTAATGCCCCCCCAGACCATCATGGATGCTGGCTTTTGAACTGTGTGATGATCAAAAGGCCGATGGTCTTTAGCCCAGAGGACACAGTGTCCATGATTTCCAAAATGAATTTAAAATTTTGATTCGCTGGACCACAGGACACTTTTCCACTTCACCTCAGTCCATCTCAGATGAGCTCAGGCCCAGAGAAGAGAATTTCTTCTCTGCACTTTAGAATTTTAACTTATGGATGCCGTGATAAACTGTGTTCACAGACAGTGGTTTTCAGAAGTGTTCCTGAGCCCATGCAGTGATTTCCACTACAGAATCATGTCTGTTTTTAATGCAGTGCCGCCTGCGGGCCCAAAGATCTTGGCTAGCCCAAGTTGGTTTTCGGCTTTGTCTTTTGCATACAAAGATTTCTAAAGATTGTCTGAATCTTTTAATGTTATTATGTACAGTGGATGATGAAATCCCCAAGTTCTTTGCTATTTTACGTTGAGAAACGTTATTCCTGTTTGCCCACACAGTCTTTCACAGAGTGGTGAACTCGTCCTCATCTTTACTTCTGAAAGACTTAGCCTCTCTGGGATGCTCTTTTTCTACCCAGTGATGTTATTGACCTGTTGCCAATTAACCTTCAAGTGTTTTTTTTAGCATTACACAACTTTACCAGTCTTTTGTTGCCCCGTACCAACTTTTTTGGAACGTGTTGCTGCCATAAAATTCTAAATGGTCATATATTTTTCAAAAAAACAATACATTTTCTCAGTTTTAGCATTTGATATGTTGTCTTTGTACTATATACAAATGAATATAGGGTTTAAATTATTTGCACATCAATGCATTTTGTTTTCATTTACATTTTGCACAGTATCCCAACATTTTTGGAAATGAGGTTGCACATTAAACAGAAATGGTCCCCTAATCACTGTTTCCCACAGGATGTCACTATGTAGAACAGTACTATAAGGAACAGTAATGGTGCCCTAATCACTATAAAACACTACTATATTATAGTGAACAGAAATGGTCTCCTAATCACTGCTCCCTACAGAGGAGCACTATGTAGAACACTATTATACAGAACAGAAATGGCCCCAAATCACTGTTCCCCACACTGGAGCACTAGAACACTATAATAGGGAACAGAAATGGTCCTCTAATCATTATAAGAACACTATAATTTTACAGTACACAGAAATGGCCATTATTAAGTGCATTGTGGGTATTCTGTGACTGCTGGGGTGCATTGTTTGTACTCTAGCTATTGAGGTGTATTGTGGGATTGTGAGAGTGCTGGATATTATCCAATATGTTTTTGGACCACCGGTTGGAAGTCCCAAAATGGTGCACTATGCAGTGAAAAGGGCATTGTTCTGGACACAGCCGGCCTCTACCTCTTGTCAGCAGGTGGAGTTTCTTGATTGGCTGGTTTCTCCTGCAGGTCTGGCAGGTTGGCAAAGTCGTCCTGTTCAGCCAATCCGATCGCTAGCGACAGCACCACCATCTTCCCCTCCCTGCAGGACACACATAGTGCACACAATCAGCATTGTGCGGCAGAAGCCGCTCTTTATGAGAAAAAATTAAAAGGAGGAGGAACGGTAAAGTGGTGGGAAGTGGTAAAAATGTAAAGTAGGTCAGGTTAGAAGTAGAGAAACATTCAGGGTAAATAGGTAAGACTCAATGTGACGTGATGTTCTCTCTCTTTCTCTCTCGTCCACACATACACATACAGGCACCCTGGCAGCGTCCTGAAGCTGCTCATGCCTCAGCGTTCGATCCGCCTCAAGCAGTGTTAGTGACTCACTCTTTCCTGCCACTCGTCCTCCTCTCCTGCCCTCCTTTCTTTCCCGCTGTTCTTCTCTCCTGAGCTGCGCATATTGTGGCCTCTGCATTCAGTTCAGTCTGAACAAGTGAGCCTGTTTAACCTTTTTTATCAAAACACCACATACTGACACTATGGGTTTAAATTCCTGACCTCACGATTTGATTCAATTCAATTATGATTCTTTAGGAAAAAAATAAAAAAATCATTCAAGGGGCCATGTTCTACATTTTTCTTGTATTTTATTTGTTTGCATTGAAAAAAAGATATTTGTGTGGGTTTATAAGTTTTCCCTGACCGTTTTCCATCCTCTCTTTAACCCTTAGAATCAAACAGGCTGCTTTTGTTACTATAGCTGTATGTAAATCAGCATTGTTCTGATTCATTCCACTGTATAGAGTCTCATTCAAAAAGCAGTCCGGGCTGAAACACTCTATAACTTCAGTGTGAGTGGGCGGGGCTTAACTGCTGTAGGCTGAATAGGTGGATGTATGTAAATGCGTTGGTTTATGTGACATGACAAAAACAGAAAATGGGCTGTTTTTGCAGTTCAGTTTCTGTATATGGCACATATAAAATGTGAATTCAACAGTATGTTTTGAAATTTATTTAATTTGAAAGAACTTTAACAGAACACATCAACACATTTGTTTGAAATGAAAAATAAGGAAAATTCATTTTTTCATGATATGGGCCCTTTAAACCTGCAATTTCACTACAATGCAAATCAACTGGATTATTTTCTTAGCATTCCAAATAAATTTTTTAATAATACAAAATACACAACTGTGACTAGTTACACACTGGTGAAAAATATAAAATATAGAAGCCAAGTGTATAATAGCCTGCAAATGAAACTGACCCACTGACCAATAGAATGGGATGCTCAGGAGCAGCTGCACATGACCCTAAGGTCACCAGGCCCAATGCCAAGTGTGGGCTAAAGGGGTACAAACCCCCCCAGCGTTGGGCTGTGGAGCAGTGGAACTGCGTTCTCTGGAGAGATGGAGCTCCATCCAATACCTTTGGAATGAGTTGGAGTGATCCAGAACTGACCATCCAACATCAGTACCTGACCTCACTAATGCTTTTGTGAATGCTGAATACAGTCATATCATCAGAGACATAGTTAAAGAGGAATTCTACTGAAATATTTTTAAATATTCTGCATAATTAAGTGATTAAGATGTAAACAGTCATTCAGAGTGGTTTGGTGTGAAATGCTCTGTTCTAGAGAAATTTACCGACTCAGAATTGTGCACAGTGGTGTTGATAGGAACCAGACGTCCACCCCTGAAAGCTCCGTCACAGAAAGTTATTATATTAAATGGTTATGAATTCACTGCCTGATGTCTAAGACACTGTTTTGCGATAGAACATTCATAGTGGAGGGATACATGCAGGGTGTTGTGAGGCAAGATAATCCAAATGATACTTGCATTTTAGATTTTCCACTGTTTTGCCATCATCAACATTCCATATATAAACTCAGAAGACACGTGTGGGTTCACTGGTGGTTTTAGATAGTAAATAAAATGTCAATATTTGTGTTGTAGTCATGGTGACCCCTGGTTCCCATCACCACCACTGTAAAGAAATCTGAACCATTTCAAACCAAACCACTCTGAATGACTCTGTTATCATCTCACATATTGAATTAAGTAGATCATGAATTCAAACCCCAGTGATACTACAACCATCCATGGCTGGGAGTCCAAGAGAGAACAATCGGCCTCGTTCTTCCCCATCACTCCGCGTGATGCTAGCTGGCACAGGTGTTAGCTGACATATCACAAGTGGTGGTTAGTGTTCTCCTCCAAGCGCGTTCGGCTGTCCAATGACAATGCATTAGCGGCAGTTCGAAAAGAAGCAATGGCGCTTCACAGCACTCAGAGAAGGCTTGTATTTGTCTAGCGCTGGTGGTATCGGGTGATTGGGGGAGTCCTAACTAGTGGGTGAAATTGGATATTACTGAATTGGGGAGAAAATTGAAAAAAAATCCCCCTCAAAAAAACTTGCAATCACAATGCAACCCAATCCACATATTTAATTTAGGAGAATATTGGG